>VZTL01017434.1:0-35313 GCA_013400535.1 Scopus umbretta
AAGCTGTAGAAATGTAAAAATGCATTAGCTATATGTTTTACCAAAAAACCCCATAACCTGAATAAAGCATTCAGACAACCAAGTGCTGCATAAATATCTCCAAAATGCTTAATTCAAATTTATCTTGTAACTTTTGTGATCCTCTACATGCAAAAAAAATATATATATGTATATATATTCTTTTGGTAAGAAGGACAACATCTTAAACAGAGAGAAAAAAAGTGCAGTGCAAAAATAATCTTTAGGATGGCAGCCTATAGGAGATGTTGGCAACTTAAAACTATGTGGCAGCTGTACAGGCCTGAAACTATTGTAATTCCTAGGTTTCCATTTAAGCTATTGCATAGGGAGAGATGATCATAACGGGTACAGTCCACGTGCTCTGCAAATGTAAATCCCAAGATTTAATTTTGAAAAAGTTCAGGAGGTGGTAAAGCATATCTTCATTTTAAACTGAAAAGATGGCTTGGATCTGTTTGGGGATATCCGCAGGCATCAGTAGATGTCTACACATGGACTGGAGTGGTTGGATGAAATTTTTATTCCTTCAATTAGCTGCCAACAGACAGCATCTTTAAACACTACTTTGGCCAGTCCATCCCTATTTCACAGAGTAGCAGTGTTCGCTTTACATGTGATACAAAGACTGGGCATTGGTGGTTTAAGCAAGTTATAATAAAAGGGAATTTTTCTAAAGGCTAAAAGAAATTTTGCCATTGCAAAGTATTCACAAGCTTCCACTAAATATTTTCTCTTTTTAATGGCAAATGTCAGCTTGGAATTGTTCTGTTCTTAATGCAGTTAGTAGCACATTAGGTTTTTCATTCCAGGGGAAGAAATTAATTTTTCCCCTCCAATCAAATGCCAATATAGAGCATTTGAATAATTTCTTTAGCAAACACATTTTTGTGTCCCACCTATGAATGAAAACAGAGATTTATTCTTTGTCCTTGATTTGTAGTTTTCTTCTACAGTTGCGAGCTTATATTTTTACAATAAAAATGAAGTGATTTCTCAATGCAATTTTGAAATTCCGGTTTTCAGAGCAGTTTTCTGACTAATCTCTATACATTTATCTGAAAGGGGGGAATATAGAACTGACTGAGGACATTAGCAGTGATATGTATTCAACTTATTTCTGACTGACTGATATAATTGTAGCTCTCCAAGTCCTATTGTGATTGCAGGATTAGATACATACTTTTATTTCAGTTTAGTATTTTGGAGCAATGCCTTCTGAGGAAGAAAGAAACTAATAATTTCTTGTCACTAGCAAGCTGTAATTATATGTATTTATATTTAACCTTTCCAGATACTACTCATTAACATTTACTTGGCACAGTTTACAGTTTACATTTTGATGTACTGCTTTTGTGTAAAGGTTATAATGACTATGGTAATCTTTGACTTGCTACTGTTCCCCCTCCTGAAAGTGCTGGGGCGATGTCAAAACATAAACTTAGGAGAACAAGGGTTAGCAAATGGATTTTAGTTTATTCCACTAAACAATCCTGTTATGGTAGTCATAGTAATACTAGTTAAAAAAAAAACAAAAAAAAAAACAAAAAACAAAAAAACCAAAGAAAACCACAACACAACAGAAGACATTAACAAACCAGTTCTAGTTTTAATGCCATGACACTGTGAACTACTCCTAGATACATAGAATAATTTCAGTTGTAAGGGACCTCTGAAGGACATCAGGCCAAATATTATGTTCAAGCCAGGACTGGCTTCAAATTTAAGAGCTGGCTTCAAAGTTGGACCAGGCTGCTCAGGGCCTTGGTCACATGAGTTTTGAGCATTTTCCAAGTAAGAGTAAACCCACCAGTGTCCACCAAGGGGCAGGAGAAGACACTGTTCTGAACTACTTTTCCATCCTGTGCTCTGGAGGGACACTAGTTTTCTTCTTTTTGCTCCCCAAGGATGGGAAGGTACAGTTGGAAATACTGTCCTATGCTGAATTCTCTACCTTTCTGATCTTCCCCAGAGGCATCCACAGAAAATAAAAATGTCATGCACAATTTTATGTAGCAATGAAAATAAATCTCTTGTCAGGAAAATGACTATTCTAATTGCGGTCTAGTTGGAATAAAAGCAAGGGAGATACCTTGAAAGACACTGTTTCTAAGAAGAGAGACATTTTATTTCCTTGATTTTTCCTTTTTCTCCAACTCCTTCCTCCTCTGTTGTTTGAAGCTGCAAAGAAACGAAAAACAGTTTAGGAAAAAGGAAGTGATTTAAGTGCATGTAGGCATTTATATCTGACTGCTGTAAGGCTATTTTAATCTTATCAAGGTGGATTTCTTCAATGAGACCAGTTAGTGGAATTGGGTATAATTAATGATTCACCATGTATTGTGCATTTGGAACTGTATATTAGCAGCATGTTCTTTTCCATGGCTTTCTTGTCCAGGTTTCCTTTTTTTTTTTTTCCTTTAGTTTGAAAAGTAAGGAAGCCACTGTCTTTAAAAATAGTCGGTAAAGTTCCCTCTTATAGATTTCAGTCTTGCAGACTGATCTTTGATTCTAATGAAGAGGAGAAATTTTCCTCTCCATTTATGCTCCCGGTCGATTCATCCAAAGACTAAGTGCTTTTGGGGCTACCTGGTGTTACGATTCAACGGTGTCAAAAAGATTGTCCTTTGCAGCACACAGAATATGCACTGGACACAGTTCGCTCAGCTTGTCCACATAAAGACCTTCATTAAAGCACTAAACAACCTAAAAGAGTGTTGCCCCAAATTATGTTGAACTCTCCTTGGGTGATACTTTAAAAAAAAATTCTTATGTGAACAGCAGCCATCTCGTTGCACATGGCTGGTATTTCTAATTGTCATAGGCTTTACTACCAGCTAATTGTCTGCTTAAAGCCAGTTGTGTAAACCAGGTGAAGTAATAGCCCATGAGACATTATAGGTGATTAGTAAGAATAAAATTCCTTGAAAGACTGAGGCATCAACCGACTGAAAGTTATACCTTCACTAAAATTTCAGCAGTTCAGGAGGCCTGGCTGGTATTATCAAAAACATTAAAAGTGAAACGGTTAAGCTACTCAGCATGTAAAAAAAAATTGGCATGTAAAAACCAAACGAAACCAAACCAAAAAACTGCTCTAGATTATATTTGATCAAATAAAGAGAAAAAAATTGGCAGTTGAATAGCTGACAGTGAATGAAAGTGAGATGCAGAGTGAATTTTTCAGCACTCCAAATAGAATAAATTGCTGGAAAACTGGAATAGGGAACGTGTGTTTGGCAGTGTTATTGACCTGGGATTTTTAACACATGATCTCAGCAGCTTAGAAATATCCTGGTACTCAACATGTCAAATAAAACAGTGGTTATTAGGGGAAAAGAAAAAAGATGAAGATCACATTAAATCAAAAGTGACTTTAATTCTGGCCAGAGAACAGCTACATGGTCATACATTAATGTTTCATAGAGAAAGTTGCTTAAAAGCATATAAACTTGAAGAAGAGTAAGTATAGCATCTGAATCTGAATAGGCTATAAAAATATTATAGTAAAAAAAATCTCTTAGTGTAAATTATTAAAACCATATAGAAATTATAGAACAATGCAGCTTTTTAATAACTACTTTGTGCCACCGTTTGCCACTGAGCCTCAGATTTTTAAGGCCTAGAATAGACTTTATTTTCAATGAGAATTTAAAATGTCCCCACAGCTTGCGCCTACCTTGTGTGATCAGCAGTGCCTCTGACACCCGGCGCTGAGCCGGGAAGCCTTCTCCTCCACACAGCTTTCTAAAATTGGTGTGTGTGCATGGCAGGCAGCCCCGAGTGATACCAAGAGACCCCAGATACTTCGTTCAGTAATAAAACATTACAGAACATTCTTGATCTGTTCATTCTTTTGAGAGGTCTTGAAATATCTTACAATAAAATCTAATATTTTCATTAAAAATGACAGATAGTCATGATCCTATCAGATTTTGCCATGGGGAAACCTAACTTTTAAGGCTTAAATAACTAAATAAAACTAGAGACAAGTCTCAGAAGCATTAATACACATGTCAACATCCCCATGTATGCCAAACCTCCAACGTTTGGGGAAGTTTGGGTTGGGCATTGATTGAAAAGTGGGATTTTTGAGCAATAACATTGTGTAATATAAAGCAGGATGGCTCCAGCCTAGTCTTTAAATTCTGGAGGGTTCATGATTAAAGAAATGCTTTGCTGTCAGCAGACAAATACCAAAATAATTGTTCTCTGGGGTGTGAAAAACACCAGTTGAGATGCAGACACACATCCAATTCCTCCATTTTAGAGCATACTAAAACGTTGATATGCGAGGGACTGGCAAACTGATCAGGGAACCTGTAGGTCGTACAACAAACTTTGGCCCATTTCTGTGTCTACATAATTTGAAACAAAGCTTTTAGGTGATTATCATTCAATGTTAGAAAGCATTACGATTCACCCCTATTTTACAACATCATCTCATGCTGAAAAGTTTACAATGAAAAAATAGGATGAGCCCTTGTGATATTTCCAACTTCAGCCTAGTGCAAGTAACCTCATGGAGGCTTCTGAGGTTCACAACTGGGGACATGCTGAAGGTTTCATTTTGGATGCTCCCAGTAGACCCTGCTGGGTCATGCTGGGCAAGGCTGCTGCTCTCGAACCGTTCATGGAAGGTGCCTGCCTGCAGTGCAGGAGGGCTGGCTCTTAATGCTTCAGAACAGTGCCTTAACGTTCAGAGCTCCCATCTGGTCCTTAATGGACAAGACAGATGATATCGTGGGTCCTGGGATGACCTGAATTTTAGTTATCTGAAATCAGGGACACACAGGCCTTCTTTGAATAGAAGTGTGGACACAAAATATTTACATATAATTGTCTGCGCAGTTATCAGTGCAAAATTTTGCAGAATGTCTTTGAGTCACCATGACCATTGCAAATAAGAAAATCGAGGTATCATCTTAATTGCTTGATTCTGAAATGCACAGAGCAATATCCTGGAGGAATGATCAAGAATATTTTATTATCTTTATTTCTGCTGGAATTTTCTTTTATCTGGTCTCCTACTTAAAACCACTAAACAAATGCCACCTGGCAACCATGAACAACTTCAGATCATTTGTATGAATAAACACAATGTTATCACAGACTTTATCACACAACATTATCTGGAACAGGCAAACATGCTGTGATTAAAACACCGAGGGAAATCTGTTTTGGTTTCACGTAATATTGCTGTGGGTTTCAAATCATGTCTGCCTGGAAGACTGCAAGAATTCAACCAGTCTGCAACCAGTAGGATGCTTTATGCAATCCAGCTTGTACAGAAAGATTAAATCCTATTTCATGTAAGACTAAGATTATTGCTTATGAGTTGTTTTCCTGTAAAGTATTTCATGGTCCTCACCTGATGCCAAACTTGCAGCTAAGCCTTAGGCTGGACCGGCTGTGCTGGGGTAGGTGAGACCCTGCTGGGATCTCCTCAGCTTGGCCAACTCACAGCTCTGGAAATACAGGCAAGAGCTGCTTGATGTAAAATTCAGAAGAAAAGTGTGTGTGGGGTCTCCTTCCTTGCAGTTAACCCTTAATTTTAGAAACGTAATGGATCTACCTGAAACCTCTGCTGAAAGAACAACCCGGTCCCTCAAATGAGTCATCTTTTCTTGCAGTGAGAAGTTATTGGGCAAGGCAGCGTACAGAGTAAATCATTCGAGTTTCTGTTCCCGGGGTTTGGAAACCTCAGTCACTAAACTTAGAGTTTTGAAAGTGCTTTGTAAGGAGATTTTTGTTGTGGTTATTGTAATGCTCAGATCTGCATGCTGAGCTCCCTTCAGCTGTTCTCTGCTTACAAGCTGAAGGACTATTTTGGTGACCTTCTGGTGGGAATGACGAACGTGTTTATCTTCTGAAATGCTCTCAGTCGGTGGAAGTCACCATCATAGCCTCAGTCCCGTTCCTGCCTTTCCTCACCACCACATTTTAACTCTGGCCTAAAGCTGTTTTGGTGTGTAACAGGGATGGAGGTAGCTCTCCTCCAGCCAGCCAGTTGGGCATGGGGTACTCCCAGTGCTGCGTCACCCCGTGTACACCTTCTAAAGGGAGTCAGGATGTCAATGTGGGAGAAATCAGTGGTTCCTGAGGGCAGGGGTTTATCTAGGGATACTTCAGCAGTTACTAACAAAGGTGAATGCTAAACCCAGGGAATGGGCTAGGGAAGAGGGGATCCTGCAAAGCCCACGTGGGCATGGGTCTGAAGGGGTCAGCAGTGGTGTCAGGGCTGGAGGTGCCCCATATTCTGGTATGGTCATCATAACATATTAAAAACAGTACAGGAGAATCTTCACATGCAGAATTATTGGGCTAAAATAGGCACAAGTTGCATCAAACAAGATGCTGCCTCCATCTCCCCCCAGGGCCCACAGCCTGTCCACACTGTGGCCCTGCCATTGGCTGCTCCAGACTATTTTAGTGCATAAATGGCTTTTTTTTTAACACAGGTGAGGTTTCCAAAAACGGAGTAAGAATGATGTCAACATGGAAGAAAAGATATGACATACATTTGAGGGGCTAAAGATGTCCTGGTGTGGCTTTAAGGGCCAGAGGGGGTGGGCCAGTCATTAGGGCCAGCTGGGGGCTTAGGGTGGGTTCAGGTTTAGGCTTAGATTTAGGTTTAAAAGAGGGGAGGAGGAGGACCTTGGGTTTTGCTTTTGCTTCTGGAGAGGGTAGGAAAGGTGTGCTTGGTTGCGGTATTCACGCTGATTAAGGTAATACTTTCTATGGTTTATTTTTTTTCTTGTTTTTATTTGTGTTGATAAGCATTTGTCCCATCTTCTGACATTGAGATTCCAGGTAAAACCCTCAGCTTTGGCAATCCACTAGATGTTCTTTAAGGTGTTAAAAATAAGCAGAATTTATGTTTTCAGCAGTGTTTTGGCATGAGTGTCTTCAGACAATGAAGAGCTGTTTGCTAGGTACTCTGGTTAATGAAGTGTCCTTTGATAATTAATCTGTCAGATTCAATTTATTATTTCTTACCAAAAAAAAAGAAAAAAATAGTGTTGAAAGTCTGGCGTAACTGTAGAACTTGCGGTGGGGGGTGCTGTCAGGCAAAACTGTTAAGAAGAGTAAAAATTAGTCCCTGTACGTTGGTGTTAGGGGTTTCGGCCTGAACGTTTTGGTACTGGTTTCAGTGGTGCAGGAGGCAGTCTGTGCTGTAACCATTTCTGTTACGTGAGCGTGAGACCCGTTTCTCTTTGTGTAAGTTTGTTTTGGAGTAATTCCACCCCAGGGCTTGACCTCCCCGTCTGCACACCCTCATTAATTAGTGGGCTTTTTTTTTTTTTTGTATAAAGAAGAGATTGTGTTTTCATTCCTTACTCTCAAATATCTTGGAACATTGGATGCTTTGCAGGGAAACTACTCTCTGTGAAAGTGAGCATTAACAGGAGAGGCTTGCTCTGCACTGGTCTGCTGTAGGAACTTGGTCTTCTGTGGCCTGGAGCCAATACAAGGGCAAGATAAAAAATACCAGGGCGGCTAAGAAGCAGGTGGTGGTTTCTGGAGTTCATATCTTGGTGATAAAATACTGGTAATCTGTGAATTCTGATATTTTTTAGAAAAACAAATTCCAAAATGTAGCCAATACAATGGTGTCATGAGAGCTTGGTGCTCAGACGTTGAGTAACTAAAGTTTCTTTGCTGTGCTCCCTGCACACACTGGGATGTTAACTAATGTGGAAGCTTTTACTCTTCTATTTTTTGGTAATTCCTATCTAAGGCTTCTCTCTGGTGATGTGGGTATTAATAAATCTCTGCCTGGTTGTTAGTTAACTGTTGTGGTTTAACTCAGCAGGCAGTTAAATGTCACGCAGCTGTTCGCTCACTCCCCCCTGCCCCAGTGGGATGGGAGAGAGAAAATCAGGGGAAAAAAAGTAAAATTCGTGGGCTGAGATAAAGACAGTTTAATAGAACAGAAAAGGAAGGGAAAATAACAGCAATAATGATAAAAGAATCTACAAAACAAGTGATGCACAAAGCAGTTGCTCCCCACCCGCTGACCGATGCCCAGCCCGTCCCTGAGCAGCAATCGCTGCCCCCCAGCCAACTCCCCCAGTTTCTATACTGAGCGTGATGCTGTATGGTATGGAATAGCCCTTGGGGCAGCTGTCCTGCTTATGCTTCTTGCCAGCTTCTTGCTGGCTGGGCAGGAGAAGCTGAAAAGTCTTTGGTTAGTGTCAGCACTGCTCAGCAACAACTAACCCATCAGTGTGTTATCAGCATTGTTCTCACACTAAATCCAAACCACAGCACTATGCCAGCTACTAGGAAGAAAATTAACTCTGTCCCAGCTGTTACTATGATGCTACTGATAATGGCAGTCTGTATGGTAGACATGCAGAATTTTTTGTGTCTAAAGATTGTTCGGAGAGGAAAAAAAAAAACACAACCATATTTTCTATTGATAACAATGCATGTGAAAGTTGTGATTAGAAGCTTGCTAAAGCTTTATGGATAGATTCACCTTGCTGCTTGAGGCTGAAGGCATTTGGGTCCATGTGGCTTAAGAAAGGTTGCCCACCTGTGAAAACTGTCAGCTTGGTTTAGAGCTATTCCTCAGACTCATCCAGGGCATCATTCCGAGCCATATGAAAGAGCTAGTTCTTCGTGACAGACAAGAAAAACAGAGTAGTTCAGCCTGCTGCTGAGAACTAACCTAGACTGTCTGAACTGTTGGTGGGGTTTGTCAGAGATGGGATGGATTGCAATCACATGGATGCTCCCTTTGGAATACTGCAGTTTTCTGAAAAAAACAAACAAACAAAAAAACCAAAAAACAAACCAAAACAAAAAAAGCCCCACACACCCAGAAAGTGCTGGCTACTGTATATGACTTGAGGGAATTCTCAACCATGTGAGAGTTAAAATGCATATGTGCATATATCTATATCATTTTGATGTCCTCTAGGAGACTTGTTTTCCTGCTCACTTCATCTTCCCTTCCAGCACTCTTGAGGAGTGCTGTCACTACTGATGTTGTGCTGGCTGTGTTGCATGGTGTGTGAAGTGCAAAACCTGAGGGTGTCATCCAGTGTTTTGTTATGTTTTGTCATTAATTTTCATTAGGGCGATATACAAGAAAATAATTGTCATGAGTTTAGTTTTGGTTTGGTTTTTTTTTTCCCCTGCATGTATTTATGTCTTTGCCATCCATTTTTAATAACCACAGTACTTTGCCTGGAGGAGATGCTGTGTGTCCTTGGTGTGTTGCTTTTATTTCTATGGTCAATACGTGAGAAAATGACTAAATATTTTCTTGGACCCCCGGATGTTTCCTTTGGAGTCTTTGTGAAGAAGAAAGCTGAAATAAATCTGGAAATATTTCAGAGGGATCTAAGACTGTGCTCTCACTTCTTCCATCACTAGATGGCACGCTGTATGTAGGAATGTACTTCTGCCTTGGCTGGAGCTTGGAGATGCTGAGCCATGCCAAGGCGTGAGTTAATTTGCGGAGATGCAGAAGTAACTGAGCAATGACAGGCAGTTCACTTGCAGAAAACCTGGGTGAAAGGGACAAAAGCTGAGCAGACAATTAACTCTGAGGAGTCATCTGTGGTACATGCTGAATGGACAGATAGCAGGGAATGGGCACGAATGACAGGCGTCAGACTGACAGCTCTCGTTTGGGTACATGACACGGGCAGCAGTGAATGTTTGCTGTTAAAACATGAGAGTGCTGTGATGCTTTTTTAAAAATAATTATTATTTATTTTTGGTGTAGATGCTACAGGTACACAATAGCTATCAAAGAACAGCAAAATTCAATTTTCGTTCGATATTCCAAACGGTGGTTATCAAACGTGTTCACTGAACCACAGTAAAGAGGCATCAGTGGCAGTTTATTTCGAATTAAACTTATAAGCAGAAACAAAACCAGTGCTTGGAGAGTTTCAACTGGCAGCAGCCACGCTCCCCCTCCGTGCCCCCAGTGGCAAGCGCAGACCTTCTCTGTCTTATTTCAAGGGGGAGTTGTTGCTTGTTCAACACTTACTTGAAAAAAAAATCCTACCACTGTTCTGGGCCCTTAGACTCGAGCAGATGCTCTTGCTTGACTCCTTTGGGAGTGCTGCTAACTGAGTCCCGTCTCTTTGCATGCCTGGGCTCTGCTGCTGCTTTGCGTGGGAGCGCTGCTGGCGATGCCTCCTGTGAGGTGGTAGTGCGGCCGCTGCCTCTAGAAGTAGTGTTAACTTGCCCTTAGTGCTTCTAAATCAGATAGTGGTTTCTGTCACTGGGAAGAAAGAAAGTAAAAAAGAAAGGGGAATGGGGGGGGAGATCCCCAACTCCCCCCCCAAATCAAATTCTCCTCATCCCCCAATCCACGCTCATTCACAGGAACTGAAATATCTTGCTTAGTCTTCCATTTACTACCACCTGTGGTATAATTACACCGAGAACTTCTGCAGGAACCCAGGGTACAACACTGCTGTAAATGAAAGTAACAGGAACTTCAGTGAGCCAGGACCTCATCGTTTCAGTCTGGTATGTAAAGGCTACCAAAGAGTAACCTCTAACTGCTTTAATTTTGTCCATGATACTCTTCCCACCTGTATTTGACAAAATATTGCACCCACACTGATACCACTTCTTGTGGTTTGGATTCAAACCCCTCTGAGAGCAAGAAGCAACTGTGCTTGGAGTCCCTCATTTGGGATGCTGTGGTAGGGCAACTGTGGAGATCTTGGCTAATTGCCTTCAAGACGAGCAAATTGCGTGATGAAAGGAGTATTGATCTGTGTACCAGTGAACATTGCTCCTTTGAATTGAGGAGATTGGTTCGTGATACTCAAGTCTCTTCAGCTTAAAGGTGATAAAGGTGTTGGTATATTATTCCAAGGAATGTGATAAATCCCAGTTTTGTCAAATGTCTGCAATTCCTCTCATGATTTGGAGGCAGATATAAATCTTTGAAGAAGGCCCCATTTCATTGATATTTTATATCTTCCTTCTACTGGATACATTTTTGGCAACTTAATGACAATCCTAAAGTTCAGTATCATGGGAAGATCAACTGACTACAGAAGACTTTTGAGTTTTGACTGTTTCTGTGCATACTTGTCACAAAACCAGCATGATATACTCTATTTCAGATGACATTAAGAGCACCGAAAAGGCATTGGACATTGTCTCCATTGTAGGCAGCTGGATCAACAAAATCTTTGAAAAGTATGGCTGCAGTATCAGTGGGACTTCTAACAGGCTTCGATAGTTTTATAACCCTTTGAAGAAAACCCTAGCACTGTAGTTAATAAAGGAACAAGGAAAGCCCCAGATTAGCTTAAATGCAACAAAATCCAGTTTCCAATTTAAAGAACTAAAATTAAACCTATTTGTGTAAACATGATGCTCCTCTGAAGCATGACTTCTTTTAAGATAACTAGTTAATAAAAATTCCCTAGAAAATAGGGGAATACAGCTTTTGTAGAAGTACAAAGTGACAAGAAAACACCAACAAACTCTTAAGAGATGACTGAATGAATACCCTCAAATTCCACTGCACTTGCAGAGGAACGAACAGTTTCTGCAGGAGGAATCTGAGACCTAACCCTCCATTTTACCCCAGCAGTTACTTTCCTATTGAAGTTATAGGCTTTGATTGGGGGAGTTTTTGAAGAAAAAAATATTAAAATAACACACATGTTCAAACACATTAACTGGGAAATATCATTGTTTTTTTTAATAGCATCACATCATCAGGCAAAATAACAAGGTAATCCTTTGTCTGCACGTGGACTGTCCACCTGAGGTCTATTTATCCTAGAAAGCATTAGGACTCGTTTCTTTTCCTGTCTCACCTCTAATTTTATAATCTTAGAAGCTATTTTAGAGCAATTATTATGGTAAACTAGATAAAAAATGTGTTGAAATAGAGACTGATCTCTCCACTTTAATTTTGGTTCTGGTTCTGTAATTAAGAATCTACATATGCATGCACTGAAAAACCATTACTCTGCAAGTGATCTCTTCCACTGGGTCTATACCCAAGGAGATACCTCCTTAGACCATTAAGGAAATCTTGCCTTTTTAATTAAATACTTAATTTTCAACACGGGTCAAGTTCTAGTCTTATGCAGTACATTTGTTTTTATATGTATTATAAAAAAAAAAAAGCGTGTGTGTTGGCACGGCAACTCCTTCTTCCTCTTGCTGCTACCTCTGTACCAGGGCTGCTGACCTGCAGCAGCCAGGGGAGTATTTCTTAAATGAAAGGAGAGACTTCATTATATTCCTGGAGATTCAAAAGGCCTGCTCAACTGGCTGTACTGGAAAATTTCAGCTGCAATCAATCACTTTATTACTTTAATCTTATGCAGTTGATTTTTAAATGTTAACATCTAATATGGTTATCAAGCTATTGCTTCCTCTGGTTATGAAACCTCTCAAGTGAGGTCAGGCAAGTTTGTTTAATCACCAGTTTTATAACTGGTCATTGACGTGGCAGTGTTGAGTCTGGCTGCTGTGCTAACCATTTATTTTTGTTTGGCATTCAGCTCGAAATATGCACGCAGTACTGTACTGTTTTACTTTCAGATCCATAATCCTAGGGGATCTGGTGGGGGGAGAGCAAGGAAATAATGAAAAAAAATATTAATTAAAATTTTAATTTGTTCAGCAGAGCTTTGGGAATCACAGAGTCTTTCACTCCCAATGTATTCAGCAGAAGCAGTGCATGTCACTATAAATATGGCTGCTGCAGTGATGCATGCTGTTATTAGTTAGTCATTACACATAAAAACTAGAATAAAGATGGTTTAATTAAATGGCTTTCTTATTCCATGCCTTTCTCCACAAGATGTGCATTCCAGCAGAAAAGGAGCCCCTGTGCGCAACCATCGTAATACCCAGTACATACTTTGGCTTTCCATCTGCAAAATTTCTGAAAAATAAGAATTGACGTTCGTATCTGTTCTAGACTGTTGTGAAATGTGTGGGAAAAGCATTGCATTTGGTTTCAGTGAGGACTTGGCTACTTTATTCTGACCATAGGAGTATATCTTACTGTATATTCTGACCACAGGAGTATATCTTACTGTATATTGCAATACATATCTGCAGAAATGAAGTAGGTTTTACTTGAATAAGCAGTCAGTTGGGTCTGGAGTTGGAAAGCAGGTGAAGGCTTGCTCAAATACCTTTACCAGGTTTAAATCTCCATCTGCTTAAAATCAAGTCAGGTGAAGGGTATGTGGTAATGGAGTGAGGCTGAAAGAGCCCTGCTGGAGGAGGAAGAAAGTCCCTGTAATCTTACCAAAAGCAGTTGCTGTGTATATCATCCAAAATTTAATTCTAGCGTCTGCTTCTTCACAGCTTTTCTGATAGGAGCCATAAGTTCTTGCAGTAATCCCACGCTGGACCTGTGTGAGATGATGTGGTGTGGTATATTTATACTGAGGTAGGTTATAGTGAAGTTCCTTCATCTGAGTGAATGTACTGTAGATTGCAACTAATGACATTATTCTCAGTAGCAAAAACCTATGCTGTGCTTTGCTCTAAACTTAAACGTTCCCCGAAGAATCAAATGAAGTAATGTAACGTAATTTATGTCTTTATTTGAAGCTGTATCATCTAGTATATAGTTCCTGTGAGCAGCTCTTTTATTGAGAAATATTGCTGTTATCAATGCCACTTTTATATTAGAATCTTTTTATATGAGCGTGCAATGCAAAGCTGGAAAGAAAGATGTCTTATTTCTTTCAGTCACTCATCCTTGTAAACCCCAAAGACAAACAGCAGAAATTTCTGGGGGTGAGGCAGAAACAGTTATCACTCCAAATTCTGGTACATGAAGCCCAGGAGATCAGACTGGTTTCTGAATGCTGAAAGACAACTGACATTAGACTTTAGGAAAAAGAGAGGGGAAGGGTGGAATTTACTTGAGAGCTTTCACAGTGGAAAAACAGGGTGAAAAAACATCATGTTACAGAAATAGAGAAAAGATGAGATTTATCTGGGATTACTTCTTTTAAAATCCTAGGTGAGAAGAAATCTTCCTTAAGAAATGGGTTAGGCCCTGTTACGTTTTATTAAATAACTCTCGGTATAATACCCAGCTCTGACACAGCAGCTCATATATAGGGACCCCAAGGCAATGATATTTTTTACCCCTGTTTTATAGATAACAGAATTAAGGTGAAGATAGGTGGCAGCAAGTGTCAGAAACGGAGCCCTACGGGTGTAGGTTCAAGTTTCACAGATCCTGAGCAATTAGGGTAGGCCACTATATTTTTGTAACTAGTAATTTAGTTCGTTCTGGAATCATTGTTTTCGGTGTAGAAGTGTGGAGTGGTGGATGCTGTAACTTGCACGGATTCCCTCCCGGTCCCTCTGTGCGGGTACTGGCTTGTTGGGTGAATAACTGTTTTGGCAGCTGGGGGTTCAGCTTTTGTGGCTGTTCCTTCCCCAGCTCTTAGGGCATCCCTTGGGTCCGTGGCACGGAGCAGAGCTGCGGAAGCACGTGTTGGTGGGAGCTGTGCGGGGCATGCTCGTGGGAGATGTGGGTTGGTTTAAATAGTCCTATGCCCACAGCCTGTCCAAATAAATCCTTAAATTTTAAACTGCAGGACCTTAAACTGAGGGATTTTACAGCTTGATTGGGTATCTCTGGATGCCAGTGCTTATTTTTCTTAACAGTACCTATGCAGTCCAAATGCAACCCTTAAGCTCTGTAACTTGGGGAACAGTATACTCCATTTCTGGCTTTAACTGGAGAAAAATAAAAGGAGCTGCACAGCATGTGTTTGTCCTGTTAAAAGTGAACAGTATTTGTTCATGTCTACATCCTTTATTAAAATTTATTTTATTTTTATTTTTTTAAGTGAAATACCTCTTCAGTTCATTTTCCTTTCTCAAAATACTACATGAGGATTCTGGGTACTGAGACAGCACAGTACATAGCCCAGAGCAGAATCTACAGTGATCAGCATCATAGCTGTACCTGGTAATTCCTTAATTCAATGCCAGTATTGATTAAAGCAAAGTATGGTGGCTTTGTGGTCCATTAGGGGTCTGTGTTGCATTTTGTGAGGGGTAACCTGGAATGTACATGCTGCTTAGAGACAGGAATGGGACATTGCTCTCTCTAGCACTACCTACCAGTGGGTGGGTTTGTCTTTAAGACTTAGACATCAGATTCTCTCTCATGCACATGCCCATTTCCCCTGGATGTCAAAATCCTGCAGGACTTACTTTACAGATACTTGAGATTCTCTCTTTCTTCAACAAATATTGCCTCATGCATGACACATGGTAACCACATCCAGCAGACCCCCGTGTGGGGCAGGAGCTACCCCTTGCTACTGACACGCTGGAGACAAATGTCCTGGGAGATGGATGTATGGATGTATTTCTCTTAGTCACAGGACAAGCTCATCTCTGCTATATCTTGGCTGGAAGATCAGGTATTATCATTGTGGTCGAGCATTAGCTTTTGGGTTGAGGTTAAAGGGGATGTTTATACGCTGGGAGAAATGTTCACCTTAGTTGTGAAACACTTAGAAAAAACCTGCTTCAGCCTACACAATGTTTTTAACAGACACAAAGATCTCTAAAAAATTGCACGTGTGTGTGTTCTTGCTGAAAGGAGCAAGTGGCAAACCATGAAGAGACATTTAACAGAGTAACTCAAGTCTTCACAGCTATCTCAATTCAAGTGAAAATATGAACAGCTTTTTATGACAAGACAGTTTGACTATTCACATTTCTTGGCGTACTTGATCACCACAGGGAATTTAACTATTTAACTCCAATTAATCTTTGAAAGATGCACATACATCTCCAGGAAAGTGGAAGCAAACAAATCCTGATTAGATGGGTTTGGGCCAGGCTTATCTTACATGGTTTTGGTTCTTGAATTGACATGGTCCTTACCAACTTTTTTACTCTCCGCTAACCCAAGTCCTCCTGCAGGTCATCTGCCTGGCTGCAGAGGCACTAGATTTCTAGAACTAAGTTTTATTAACCCAAAACACAGGATTGAGATCTATGTTTGGCTCTTCTTTGGGTTAATTGCAAGATTTCACAGCTGATTCTTATTTTTAGAGTTGTTCTTTTCACTTCTCTGAGATGCAGGTATTGTACTTGGGGAGAATTTTTAGAAACTGCTTTTGTTTCATAATGTAAGTTGTAAATTACTAAGTGCTTTGGCCCTCCTGCACCAGCGGACCTTTCTTTGATACGGTTAAACGCCTGAGAGGTGAGCCTTGGGGTTTTCCTCACTGTGGGGTGTAAAATATGGATTACTTCTTAAGGTAAAAAGAAAAAAAAAAAACCTATCTTTGAAATGTGTTCAGGGAGAGAAGCGTACAAGGTTACTGCAGCCTAGAGTGACAGTAATGCATGCTCCACAAATTTGACACTCTTTTTAAATAAAAAGCTTCTGTAAAACAAAGCACTGTACAGCAATTATCAGTGGGCAACTCTTATCAAGATCTGTGAGATACTGTGAACTTCATGAATTAACGCATCAAAATTAATACATCACTAAGGAGTCTGAGGTGTTGGTGTCATTCAGTGGAGAACAACTTTGTTTTCATCTGAGAAGGGGCTGGGAGAACACTCTGAAGTGAGGGTTTGCTCTTTCTGCTCCGATGTATCGCAGTGACCCTGAAGGTGCAAGGTGGGTTGTGCTTTCTTTCGGTGGGGTCCAGTGGAGCGACCCTGTTCAGCAGTCTGGCTGTGGTTTGTATTTCCTGCGTGGGACCAATGCAATGCCAGACAATTACAAAACAACACGGTATTTTTCATTATTTATATATTACTGATAAAAAAGCAGGGTTTCTTTTACTAATGCCAGACTATTGAGTATGAAATCAACTTGAACTACTGAAACACTAAATATCTTAAAAAAATGAAACATGTTACATTGGTTGCCATGCTGATCTATCCTAGGAGATTAGATGTTTATCCGGGGTGAAGTAGAGCTACGTCATGCAACCTCAAGGCAACCAAAACTTAACAAATTGCGCAGCTCTGCTTCGTTAACAACCCCAGACAAATCCCGTGACGAGGGATGCTGCAGCATCCCTTTGGTGTGCAGCACAGAAAGTCTGTCCCATGAAGCTTTACCTCTAAAAGTTAAATAAAACCAACTTCCACAGAGATTTTCCTGGCTCTCAAATCTCTACAGCAACTGATATCCATCCCGTTGGTTACCAGAGGGTCCCCTACCCCTGGCAGGAGTGTTTGTTAATGTGGGGTGGGGAAACAACTCCTTTCTGAGAGGTCCTCTCTAAGCTATGTGGCAAGTACCCTGTTAGGAGGAAACAATGCCAGGTAAATCCATCTCTTTATTCTGGAAGATCTGCCAGGTATCAAATTAAGGAAAACAGAAGATTGTCCTACAGTCATTTTTGTTCTTCCATGGGAACTGTGTTGTTTAATCTAGTTCATCTTCCTACTTATATCTGCTGAACATCTCTGGGGGAACAGAGATCTATATGTCCTTCTTTTTATTACTTTTAAGCAAAGAATAAAGGTCAAGGTTTAAGTGCTGCTTCTCTTTGCTTCCCTTATTCTCCCTTACCTTGCTGTTTCCTGCCTTGCCAAATTCCTCCTGCTCCGTGGAACAAGGCTGTGTGAGAGAAGGATGTGGTCTTGTGATCATCAACAGAGTCGGTTTTAGTGTCTGTCTCTGAAATAATCCATACCACTGTACAGCCCTTGAAAGAATGACTTATCATGTCTTTAGGGATACCTGGTTTTTATCAGTTGAAAATGCCTTTTTTGGAACTGCAGCTTAGTCACAAATTGGCCTTCCCCAAATTCTAGTTTCCAGCTGATTTGGTGTTATGTTTCTGACTTTCATTGCACTTGTAATAAAACCTGAAAAATATTAATGTATAGGGAAATTTTCTGTATTACTAATTTTCTGGCTTTACTCTTAAACTTTCAGCCTCTGCACATCTCAGTGTTAGAAGATGTGTCCTCAAGACTGATTCCTAGTCTTGAGGAATCAGCCAATGTACTTTACTGACTTGAAGAAAGAGATTTTGTGTCCTTGACCTGCGCTTCAGTGATGCCTCTGACCTTTTCATATCCCAGGCCAATATCTGAAGTGTGGTACAAGATGTCTGCCCCTACCTTCCTCCGCCTGTTTCCCAATGTGTTAGGCATTTTGAGCCTGTGGTAGCTGTGGTTGTGACCCAAAATCCCTTCTTGGAGCTCTCTGGACAAATTGGTACCTTGCCAGGAAAGACCATGGTGCTACAAGTTACACACTAGTGTGTATATCCTCCGGCCCCTGGGCTGGCTGGGATCACAAGAAAGCATTTGGAGAACAAGCGTGTATGTGCAGGTAGTTGTGAGTTGGTTACCATTGATAAATTAAGTGCCAGTTCTTTAATCATAATCTTTAATCACATGTCCAGCTTTGGTTTAATTAGTCACAGCTGCTGGAAGCAATCTTGAAATGATGTACACTTTCAGGAAAACACTTAAATGTGGTCCAGGACTATACATGGGTGCTTAAATAGCTTAAGTGCTTATTCTTCAGAAATATTCTGTACACCTGGGTTCATGTGCCTAATTGAATGGAGAGGCTGTTGGGAGAGAAACAAGAGAAAAATTTAAGGCATTACTGCAAGAGGGAACCCCTTTTCCTATTTCAGTGGCAGTTGCACTGAACAGAACTTGTCCACAATCATCAAAGAAAGATGCTAAATTTAGCTTTTCTAGGTATTCTTGAGAGCATTCCTTGGTGATGGAGGTGGGTGGTTTGGTTTTGGGGGTTGTTTGTTTATTTGTGTGGAGTGATGGTGGTTTTCTTGTGGGTGGTTTTGAGGGTGTTTTTGTATGTGTGAATAAATGGTGTTTTGATTGGAATGAACTGATTTTGAGTCATTTTAAAGTCTCCTGCCAGTCCCTGGAGCATTTCTCCCACAGCCAATGGTAAATGGAAACTGCAGTCCAGAGATGTGATTTAAAACTTTTGACACTGAGTGATTTCTCCCCCAAGAATGACCTGAAAAGCAAACAACTAAAACCCCACTCTAGATGGATGGTGGAGAGGTTGAAGTACACTTCCCATAAGCAAGAAAACTTAACTCTTGTGTGCTGTGCTTGGAAAAAATAAGTGTATTTGGGTCTGATTATTTTAAATGGTCTATCTTACAGGTACATGGAGGCTTGTGGTAGTGTTGCATATTGTTTTAACGTCGTATGTATCCAGAGCAGCGTACATAATGTGGAGATTCTAGCCCAAGAAGTCTCTTTGTGTATGTAGTAGCACATGTTAACGAAGAGCGAGCAATGTGGGGTAATTGGGTCTCTTCAAATTCTCTAGCAAAGCTCTGACACTTTATTGATATTTGAATTTGATAATTTTTCTATAGATTTCTATCCTTCTTTTTGCTGTTACCTTTGTGGAAAAATCCCAAGGGAATTTATTAAACTGAGTTCGGAGAGGAATGTCATCTCTTGCAGAATGTGTTTTTCTGTATTGTCAGAAAACAGGGTTATTTTGACAGTAGAATAATGGAGATAGCTATGATTTAAAGAATGGAAAGAATTCATGACAGGAGTGGAGATCTGTCCTTGTTGGGAGCCTGCACAGGGTACTTGATCATGGGTATTGATTCAGCCCATCAAAATGTGTTGTAGTAAATGTAATTTATGCTCTGACCTTCAGCCAGCTCTCAGCTGGAATGGAAAAACACAGTACAGATACTTACAGATGGGTCTACTTATCACTTGCTCCAAGGAAATGCAGGGTAGATGTATGAATTCAAGCAGCTGTGCAGTCTGGAGGGTGAGCTGGAGGCAGGAAGAACTTTCCAGTGGAAAAAAATGTATGGAAATATCTGTTCTGTAGGCATTGCTGCAGATAAAATTCATCCATTAAACCCCTCAGATAAAAGAATTATAACTCCTAGAAAACAAACAACCCTCTACTGCCCCCTTTCTCAATTCCATTATGTGTTGGGGTTTTTTTTAATTATTAGATGCTAGGTCTTTTTAATTTTATTTTTGTTTGGGCCAATTCACTGGTCTGGGAACTTGTGAAGTCACTTGCAGACTGGCAAGGTACACAGGAACATGGAATCAGAGTGGTAGTTTCTAGCTATTGCAAGGGTTAAGGATGTACCTACAGGAGCAGAGCAATGGAAAATACAATTGGGTGAGGGATAAACGTCGCTGTAAAGGCAAAGAAAGGAGCACGCTGTGAAAAAAGACTCTTATTTAGTGTTAGTCATGGAAACGTAACCTGTTACCTAACCTTTTAGCAGAATGACCTAAAGCAGGGTGGGGGAAGCCTGTGAAGAGTCTCACTTTTAATTCCATTATAATTACACTATGAAAATATAGCATATAAGCAAGCCAGCTATATGTCACAGTGTATAATGGCAAGCATAGCTTGTGTGAGTGCTGGCAGGATTGAATGGGTGTAGTTTTGTGTATAACTGTATTGTATACCGGTACGTGTAAGTTAATGTCAAGTGTCAAGGTATCGGTTTGCTGTATGGTACCCTGATATGTTGTAGTTGGTAAGAATTTAGGATGGCTGTGTGTGTTTGAGGATGGTGAGGCTGTAAATGAGTTACACTGGACTCCCTTTGTATTTTATTAAAACCCCTCTTATTCTCTGCTGGCACGCTGTCTATGAAAACTTAACAAATTTTTCAAAAGAGGTTGCAAAAAAGAGAATTTTTGTCAGAACTGTTTTTCTACCCCTAAGCCAGGTTCCCCATATCATTAATTCAGGTGCAGACTGATGGAACTGTATCTTGTTAGCATGGTATGGAGAGAAAAAAAAATAAAAAATGCAGTGGTAAGAAATGCCAGCATCTACCTGTGGTGGTACGCTCTGTATGACATACAGGAGATTCGATGTCATGGTGCAAGAGGGTGGTGTACAAAATCTTATGTTCTGAGGTGGGGAAAAAAGTGACAGACACCTATCAGATTGAGTTCTTGACTCAAATGGCTGGGAGGTTCAGCGTCTTGGTAAAGTGCAGTGACCTCGGGACAGGAATCCATTTACACATGGACCTTTAAGTGGTATAAAGAACAGAAGTAGCCCTTCAAAAACATGAACATTTATGAGAGTGGTTTGAGATGGTGTATCTGTGGAGCAATAGTTGCAAATCCTACAGCACGCTGTAGGAATCATGTTTGTTCTTCCGTAGGAAAGAGTACGGAACAATGTAAAAATGGGGAGGGTGAGAACATGGCGAGAATGGGATTGTCTTGTATCCCGCAAATCCTGCGTGCACTTGTGGTGTTTTTCTTCAAGCACCTCAAAAACCCATAACACCCACCCCTGCTCCTTGTCCAAACCACCCCAACAAAAAAAAAAAAAATCAAACAAAATTAAACAGCCACCAAAAAAAAAAATAGCTTCTTTGGCAGCAAAAATGCAAATCCAGTCTCATGGCAAGAACAGAAAATGGCACATCAATTATTTGCCCTGACAAACTAACAAGAATAGGGAAAGGTACAATCTCATTACCAACTTAATCTTCTGGCACTTCTTGGATGCAGTACAAGTGATTCTATCAATCTAGAAACAAAAGGATTATTTTTGGGCCAATTATTCAAGCTCAAATACTCTTGACGTATTAAGTGGGTTGATCTAAAAACCCACGGCACCAAAGCAGTCTAAGGCGGACGGTATTCTGTTGGCAATATGTAATTTGTCTCTTTAATGAGATTATTTGTCATGCAAGTATGCATAGCCTTCTGCCTGCCGTGTGTGCCTTTGCTGCTGCCGTGCAGTGTTTGTATTGTCTTTGCTGGCTCACCTAGTGCAGAAACCAGCTGAACTTTGGATGACCATTCCTATGAATTTACTGTTGGCATTAAGATCTCCTCACATCTCAGTGGTCTGGGTGATGCTATGGAAATGAGGGTGCAGTGGATTCCTCCGGACCCCAGCTGTGGTACAGCTGTAACTTCCCCACCCAGCTCGAAAAATACTGCCTGGTTTTATTTCCCTACATTTACCCTTGCTCAGGCTGTAAGTCCTGATGCAATGAAACGATGATTAATTAGCGGAGGCAACGGGCATTTAAAGAAGTGATGTTGCTTCTTTCTTTGTGCAGAAAACTTAAAAAGAGTCTCAGAGTCTAGAGTCTTAAAAAAAACCAGCAAACACTTATGGGAAGCCCATAAACAGGTATAGTCTCAGTTATCCTGGCAAAGTTATGATGTAAGCTGTGGTGAATGTATGAGTAAATTTGAGGCACTTACCTTTTTTGGGTGTATTTTTAAAAAGCTAAACAGAACTCTGGGGGTTTGGGCTCCTCTGTTTCTCCTGAACTGCACAGCCTGAGAGTAGCTCAAAAAAAGAAGTGATGCTTTGTTGGCAGATGGCTTGGGTGCTGTGGGTCCAGGCAGACATTGTAGGGAACAATTTAGATGACAGGGCAACTCCAGTCCCCATCCCCTGCTGCCTGACTGTCACCTCCTTGGTGGGACAATGTCTCCTGGCCGCTCTGCCCACAGCCCTGCCCTTCCTGGAGGATAGGGAGAGCCTAGTGGCACGGGTGGCTGTTCCGAAACACCAACATTAGCTTTAAAATTTGGTGTATTTGAAGACCTTACAGACGGGGTGTTGCTTGACCAACTATAAAAATGATCATTATGTTAGTTCCAGGCATAACTTTTTTGCTTTCTTCCCTCTTGTCCAAATATTTCTTAAAACAATCAAAAATATATCTGCTGGGAATACATAGTTTTGACAATCCAAGCTGGTCTGGGGTACAGTACAGTCGTGTTAGCGTAAAATTTGGCTTGGGCTAATTAGCTCTAGTGAGGAGGATGATTTGTTGTTTACCATGGGGACTGACATTTGTGCTGGCTCTGGTACCCAAGGTAGCTCCTTCAGAGTTACCTTGAATGATTGTGAGGCTATCACTCGGCTTCTAAGCCTCCTGAAACTCCTATTTCTATATTTTTTAATATATACATCTATGTAAAAATACACTTTAATGTACTTTATGAACATATATATGTAAGGTTTAGGGTTTTTTGACATCTTTTGTCCCCTTCTGAATAATTCACTGGGTGATGTGTGTTGTGGGATGTACTCTGCATCAGCCTGTATTCATCCTTTCTTTTTTTTTTTTTTGCAATCACTGAGAGAGTTGTAGATGGAGCAAAATGTAATTCACTCTTCTGCTCTGACATACACTGACACAGATGTAGCAACAGCTCACATCTCCTTTGCACTGCTGAGCTAGACATCCTTAGTGCATGAACATTTTGGTATTTGTCAGTGCCTGCTTTTAACACCAATGTTACCTACGTGCAGGCTTTGTGTTAAGTTAAATAAATAATTTTTGTAGTAGTCCCACTGCATATCCAGTCAGTGCTGCATCTCACCTGTTCCATCACTAATGTGATGAAGGAAGAGGGGGAAGATCATAGACCAGGGAGATGTTAATAGCACAAGTTGTCTCCTGCTGCTATGGCAATAAAATCCTCTTCCATGTAATATATTTAGGGATTCTTGACATCTGTCACAGAGCTAAATTCATGCATATTTACTTACCTATCTGTCTTGAAGCTTGCTCTAAAGGGCCACACACAGCTCTCCCTCGGACTGAGCCCTGCAACTTCTTGGGATCTCCAGAGCCACCATGACAGTGATGTAAACCTAAAATCTGCCCTCCTTGCAAAGAGAGGTAGTTCAGTGAGAAGAAACTGAGTGTGACCATCTTGCTCTTGCACTGCAGTTGCTGCTCACGTTTAAGACTTCCCCTCTGTAAGGTTTTTGGTTTCCTGCCCTCAACATTACAACTGAGGCTGACTTGCAAAGCTACCGTGAGAAGGGAGAGAGCTAACATTTACTGACGGTGTTTGCTCTATGACTGTTTTAAAGTATCTACTCTTAAAATCCTGAGCCAAGTTAAGGTCCTTGAATAGCTTGTTAAAACTTTAGTTCTCAGAGACTATATGCAGTCATGAATAACAGTCCCTTTGATGCCTGAGCAGTCAATAATGAGCGCGGCTCAGATTCGTTTAGCAAGAGAGGTGAGATGGCCTGAAATATTTCGCTAGTGTCTGCGGTAGCATAACCGAGCACAGGGAGCCAGCCTCATCCTGTGGTCCCTCCCTGCCTCTGGAATTGTGGGTGCTGCAGCATCCCAAGGCAGACCACGTAGTGGTTATGCTTTACTTGGTACATGTTATGCCTTACATAGAATACCTTGTCCAGTTTTGTCCCTCTCCGCTCAAGAGGGCGGAAAAACTAAGGAAGGGTCTGTGGAGGGCCACTGAGATGATTAGAGGGTTTGAGGACTTGGCGCATGAAGAAAGGTTAAAGGAGTCGGGCTTTTTCATCCTACAGGAGAGAAGGCTCAGGTAACCTAGTCTTCCAGTACCTAAAGGGTAGCTTTCGGATAGATGGAGTGTATCCCTTTGTAAGGATGCAGTGTGGTAGGATCATAGGCAATAGGTACAAGTTGCTTCAGAGAAAATTCTGTGTGGCTCAAAGAAGAGGAAAGAAGAAAGAAGAAGAAAAAAAAAAATAATTAAACATTGGAATAAATTGCCCAGAGAAGTGGAGGACTGTCCCTTGCTGGAAATGTTCAAGACTTGCCTAGACATGGACCTTGATGTAATCTATGGCAGTGCCTTCAGCAGAAAGGTGAACAAAGTGATCTCCACAGGTCCTTTCAGTTTAGCCTTTTCTGCAGTCCCACCCAGAGGGACATTTTACAGCACAGGAGGCTTTTCTCTCCTTTTACCCCTCTTCACAGTCAAATGTTCTTATAAGCCTCAGGTCAAGAGTGATTGAGACTGTGGTAGCCCATTAGCTGGGAGATGGTTTTCTGTGCATTAAAGTGTTTAAGAAATTTAAAATACAGTGCAGAGGCCAAAACCAGACACTGTTAGGCTTCTGCTTGAGGAGTTTGACACAAGAATCCTATTTCAAAATTGCTTCAGCTGCATTATGGATATATCATCAGAAAACGATTCTGCCTGTGGTGAACAACAGTCACGTGGACTTGAATAGTTGAGAGCCTCTAGCGTTGGTGTCTGTTAGATTTGGAACAGGCACATTTGAAATCAAGGAAAGTAACTTTTTGTTTTTATGTGTGAGACTGTGATGTCTGGAAACCCAAGAGCTGTTATTAATTGAGATGTATTTCTTCCTCTGCTTTTGGTAGGAATATAGATGCTGCTTTCAGTTTTGTTGGAGTTGAAATCCCCTCTTTTCTTTTTTTTCCACAGATGGCATGAGTAATCAGTGCTGCGCATTTGAATTACACTGGAATTAAGTTTCAAGTGGAACAGCATGGTAGCTATTTCATTATCTCTCACTTTATTCCAGAATTATGAAACAACATTTTCAAATTTCATTTTCTTGTGTAGC
Source organism: Scopus umbretta (assembly GCA_013400535.1). Classification (NCBI taxonomy): domain Eukaryota; kingdom Metazoa; phylum Chordata; class Aves; order Pelecaniformes; family Scopidae; genus Scopus; species Scopus umbretta. The sequence continues at coordinate 25,352 of VZTL01017434.1, forward strand.
TTCTTGAGATAGCACTTGTATATGACAGGCCAAGGTACAGTATGAGCTGTTTAAATATATTAATTTGAGGAAGCAGGCAGTGAAAGGTTATGCATTTGGTCATGAATACATATGTATTTGCATACCTTAACTAGAACAAATGGATGTCAGCGCTTAGTCTTGGATTTTCAAAGGAGCTCAGGAAGTTACTTTTTCCTTTGAATGTCCTAAACTCCAGAGGAAATACCAGTTTCTTGCGGTGACTCTGTAGTTTCATAACCATCAAGAAGAAATATTGATTATGTAGAAGCTGTTCAGTGACTATCTGTCCTCTTTTAACCCGTCTCTTCGTTGTTACCTTGAAGACTTTTTTTCTCCACGATTGTGTCCTAAGCCTGTCAATCCTTCTTAGGTAATGTTTCTGAAATTCTGTCCTTTCTAAACAAACGGTCAGCATTTTATCTGTTATCTTGACTGTTGTGACTTCATTCAGTCTCTCATCCTTTATCTGTTAGGCTTCTTTCTATAGTCCTTTTTGAAGCTGCTAAGGTTGTTGCCATTGCCTCTAGCATTGACAGCCCCTTCAATTTTTGTATCCCTTCACTTGTCCCCTTTCTTCCTACCACATAAAGATAAACATTTATTTTTATTTCTAAAGGCTTTCTCTTTGCTTTCTCTCTGGTGTTGGCTCTTAACAAGTTGCTCTTTTGCTGTTGGCTCCAAGTGGTTTAGTGTTTTCTTAACGGGGATGATTCCAGATCTGCAGTGCTGGCTCCCATGTCCATCACTCCCTCGTTGAAAGCACAGGGCTTCCTGCTGTTAGTGCTTCCCTGTTCTGCAGGGCCATAGCTTGCTCTGCATAATCAGAATAATGCAATAATTGAGATGAGCACTAACCCAGTCTGGTCAATCATGAAGGTGAGCATGGTCAGCTGTCCACCTTTCCAGCCAGATGATGTGTGCAGGGGAATTGCAGGGTCCTGTTGTGCCTCTTTGGCATGGTGAGATCGTGCTGTCCTGTGCAAGAGCATGGAAGATACTGGGGAAAACTTGGTGGTGTAGGTAGTCCTGCCTTTGGGGCTGTGCTCCCGGTGAGGTGCCCTGCTGGGAGGGTGATGCTTGTTTTAGTGCTGCAGGAAGCTGGACAAGCACACCAGCCCGACTCTTTTATTCCTGATGAGTTTGCTGTTGTGACAGCATACCCGTTAAGGGTTTCTTCAGCTTTTCATCTCGCTTATTCCCAAAAAGCTATTTATTCCAACGAAGCCATTAGTTTCATCTCTGCTACTTAAGAATGATCCCATCTCTTCTGACTGATGTGGAGTTTGAAAACTTAAGCCTTGCAAAACGCTGAACTTTTTCGGAGGCGAGCGCTGCCATCTTTGTGACTCACCCCCCTCTAGGCACAACATAAAACCTCTCCATGTGAAAGAATCAACCTCTCAATTTTACTGCTCACACTAAAGGCACCTATTGCTCTCTCCAGCAAGTGTACAGCCTTCTTGACAGCCTGGGGGACATGTTTAGCCAAGGTGTGCTTGCTTTGAAGCAGAGTCCCAATTTCTTAAAATGTTTCAAAGGACAAACAGTTGCATGTAATAGCCAAGTAAAACTTAAGTGAGCAATCTGGTTTGTCCAAATAACCACAGTGTCTAAATAACTTTTTTGAAAGTTGCATGGCATAAAATAAAATGTAGTCATTGCAAGATAATTAACATCACTTGAATATTATCATGCGCAAAGGTGCATTTGATCCCATTCCTACAAAGACCTGATTATATTATGGTAATGAGAGTCTTCTGAGATGCATTGTTGTTATGAGTAATCTTCTTTTGAATTCAGCACAGAAATAACTCGCTTCCTTTGATCAGAAGAAATGTCAATTACTCTCGTACTTGAGCTCTGAGATCATATAATCAAGTCTAGTCCTTTCAATAGTGAATGGTTAACACAAAAAAGTAATTAAAGTACTTCAATAGCATTTATCATAAAGCATATGTAGAGACTAACAACAAAGTACAGAATCTTACCCAGCATCTCATTATTCTCTGGGTTAATAAAAGATATTTTTACATCAGATTGATAGTAGTATGCATACTAAAAACACTTTCCTCCCTGGCAATGTTGGATATTCTTCCTTTTCCACCTTGTCTAAAAGGAGAAAGGTAACTCTGTGGAATTGAACTAGTGGGAAACCTGCTAAACCCAATGTCCAAGAAGTTTAAGAGGGCTCCATGTGAAGACATCTCTTGCCAGTTGTCTGCCAAACGAATAGGGAAACTGGGCAGAAAGATCAATAGGACTGTTATAAGATTGTATGCAAAATATTAAGACTATTACAACATCAGTTGTATGGCATAACTTGCTAAAAGAAGCGCCCGGTGGGAGAACACAGTAATGTTCTCTGCCTGTGGCAGAAGGTGGAACTCTGTAATTCTGTTTTAAGGAACTGAGGCATGTGTGTTTCTAAAGTTTGTTCTTTTTTCAGCTAATAATAAATGGGCTAACTCTGGGCTGGGACACTAATTTAGGGTAAACAGTTTATATCTGTCCATAACAGACTATCAACAACTCATTGGAACTACCTCCTCAAGGATGGAAAGCTTTTACAGCTCCTTATGCTGGCCTATAGCAATGTTCATGTGTTGCTTAAGAACCCTTGGTATTGCGTGCAAAGGGGAACAGCTTAATTAAGAAAGACAGAGTACTTGCTGCTCCATTCCTCAGTCCCGCCACAAGAGAATGGGTGCAGGAAAGATGGGCTTGGGTTTTCTTGGCTGTGATCTTGGTGAGCAAAGGTGCCCAGCTCCATTCACTAAATCAGCCTTGGTGTCGCAGCAGTGAAAGTAGCTGAAATGGGCATCGTGGACAGAGAAGCTACTGCAGAAACAAGAGGGCAGGAGATTACCCTGCAGTTGATGGGCGCCAATATGTGTAAGGTAATCTGTAATGTAGTAATGTCACTATGTAAATTACAAAGGGAGGTCCTACCTAAAAAGAAGTTACTTAAATGTTAGTAGTTAACTGCTTTGGGGACAAGTTTGTAATTCGGATGATGTGTGTACACTGACTAAAATTTTGTCTCTGAGCAAAGCTGAATGTCAAGAAAACTGGGAAAACGTTCACTCTCCTCCCCTCCAAAGCACCAGGCATGTGGGTTCAGTGCCAGTGATACACTTTGCTAAACAATTTTCCCTTCAAGTCATAGCGACATGTAGGGAATTTTTTAATGGTTAGTATGCAAGTACGCGGACAGAACAGGCTAAGCGGGCTCTAGTGGGAAGGATGCTGGTAAAAGATATCCATGGTGCCACGAGGAGACAAGAGGACTCTGTTGTGCAACTGCAATTGTTTCAGTGCTGTGCAACACAGGGTTTGCACAGTGCATCTATCTCTGCGAGCACATGGTGCTTTGTGTCGCTGGCCAAAATTTTCATGGTCTGCTTCAACAGACATACTTACAGAATAATAAACAAGCTTTTTGTATGTGTGACTGCAGCAAATACTTGTTGAAGGTAACGGCTGTATTTCTTTCAGAAGTCCTGCCAACTTTAATTAACTAAGGTTTATTCTGAAATGCAGCGAGATTAGGAACTTGTTTGCAATCTGTTTGCATTGTAATATACAAATCAGAACATAGTTCTCCTTGTGTCTTACTGACTGCAAAACCTGTCATCTGGCTTTCCACAAGTGAATTTGAACTCTGGCCATATTCTCTGCTCCATTTAGCTTTTGCTTTTTTATCATAGGTTTGGGGACACTCACCATTTTTGAACAGTTGGGGAGACGATTGCTTGCCAGGCTGCACGCGCTTGTCAGACCTAACAGTCATTGAGTTCTCAACGTTTCAGATGTGCTTGCACCATATTTTAAAGTTTTTCCCCATCACCTTCTTTTCATGCCTTCTGTCTGTGAACACTTGATGTCTCTGATATAAGGACTAATTAAGCTCCAATCTCCTCGAGGCAGAAGTTTCTTCCAACCATCGCTGTGCAGTGTAATCAGGGGGCATTGCTCCTGGGGTGCATGTATGCATGCGCGTTGGGTGTATGGGCTCTGGTGTAGTTACACAAAAGTTGTCTAAACACAAATGCATATGCTTGTGGAAGGTCTTCCATAAAGCTCAAGACCAAGTTTTTGCAGTGTTTCACTGTTGATCATTTTATCTGCAGACCTGACCTGCACTGGGGCAGTTGGCAAGTCTTGGGGAGAGATGCTGCTGCACCTTCTCCTCCTGTTTCAACTCCTACTCACTTAAATTTTAAGCAGATTGCTGAGAGCAAAGTTTCGGGTTAACGAAACAGAGCAAAGTGTGCTGGCACTGGCAGCACAACTGGCCAAGATGATAGTTCCCACTCTGGCTGGGACAGAGGTTGATGCTTTTGTGCTATACTGGAAAAAAAGCTATTGTAGTGCTGGGGAGAGAAGGGAAAACACTGTGGTAATGGAAATGAAAGACAAATAAGTATGACTACTACTAAGTTGATTAGATGATTGTGTTGAACTGTTTTGGACACAATTTGCTTTTTTGAGGGGAAGAGAGAAGCAAAGTTCTTCATGCCACTGCCGTAAAATGCCTTGTGTAATTTTTATTGTAGTAAAACTTGTTTCTAATGTTGACATATTTTTGACTCATCACTTCAGATTTCAGTGCTGTATGTATGACTGAAAACCATAATTATCTTTATGAAAATGTTTTTGTAACAGACCAGCCTCTAGTAAAGTAGAGGAAACAACCCCATCATGTGCTGTTACAACCTCTCCATTGGTACTGAGTGCTGCATTTACTTGCTCTCTGTGCTCACATCATGGAAAAAGGGAGTTTTACCTTGTGCCCCTTTAATGAAGTCTTTATCCCCCTGCTGACCTCTCAGTGCCTTGCTGCCATTCTTCCACCCCTGGGAAGGGCAGGGCTGCCCTGTGCAATGTGCAATCTGCCAGGAGGAGGCGAGTTGTGGCCAAAATAGCACTGGAAAGGTGGCCTTTGGCCTTGGGTTTACAGCAGAGCTCTCTTTCATTTCTTCTGCTGCTGCAAGCTAGCTTGGGTCAAGTGAACCACTTAACCAGCAGAGAGCCTCGCTGGCTGAGAGTGTGCCTGCAGCCGGAGGACTCGGTCCTGCCGCAGTGATAAAAGCTCTCAGTTAGTGCAGTTACTCTGTGTAGGTGGAAATGGAGATCTCAAGATGGTTTTAAAAACAAACATTTCTTGCCCAAGAGGGCAAGAGATAGCAGACTAGCAAAGTAGCCACCTGCTTGTGCTCTTGTTCGAAATATAACTTGTGTCCTCTCATGTCATGAATGTTTTGAGTTACTGCCAGGTATCAAATACTAATATTATTTTGTATATTATAGACTTTTATGCTCCTCTGAAGGACCAGCAGAGCTATAATCATTGCCTGAAGGGTTTTAAAATTTCAGGTATTTTTGCTTGATAGTTCTGTGAGGTTTTCTTTGAAAGAAGCCCTGCCACAGGGTAACCCGCTTTCCTCTCGATAAGCAGGCGTATGGTAACTCCTTCTGACATTAATGGGAGCTGTGCCCGTGCGAGGACCCTACAATAGCTTCCATATAACAAAGCTCAGCTTCAAGAATATGAAGTGCAATGGGAAAAAGATAGTCACAAAAGGCCTGATTCTGCTCTTATCCAACATCAGTTTTAAAGTGATGGAAAGTCATAGTTTCCCGTAGACTTACTCCTGCGAGTGAGCCTCGCGTTAAAAGCTGATTGTTTCTCAGGTTTTCTTTCTATCCTGTAGCCGGTCTTCCTCACTCTGCACTTAAAGGCTGTGCGGGTCCTTCTGGTTCATCACCCAAACATGAGTTGAGGGCAGGCTGCCGTCACCTCTGTAGCTTCTCTGTCCACTCGTGCTGGGGCACCATCCATCAAGTGAACAGCTTGCAGGAAAGCACGGGAGCTGTCTGAGCCGCCAACCTGAAATAAATCACAGTGCTGAATGAGACTGGCTTCTCGCTACCATTTTTTTCTGCCTCATTGCTAAGTCAAAGCTTGCTGTCTATTTGCATGACACTGGAGGATATGGGCTTTAGTGTCATGACTTTCTGTGCTGAAGAGACTGGGAATCGTGAGGACTGCAAGATCTGGGTCTGCTCAGGTCTTGTGAGAAAATGTTTTGTGTTACTTGGTCTTCCCTGTTCTAGCTGGTCTAGGAGGATGTCATCAGAAATTCAGGGCTGGAAGATGCTCATCCATAGGCACCTGGAAATAATGGCAGTTTTGTTTTTATTTATTTTTATTAACTACTTCCGAGTTCTAAACCAGCCTCTACTTCACTGTATGTGATCCTCATCCTGAGATTTATATGAATGCTGTCTCTGTTTTTCCTGAACAAAGAATATCAATGCTTCTGTGTTGTGGTGGCTCCATTCAGGAGTGTTTCATCTGGGGTAAAATTTGGAGGTCCTAATTTGTAGTTTGTTCATGACTGGGACACATACTCTAGAGAAAGTTGAGTTGCTAAAAGACTAAAACATGAAAAACGAAAAAGCAGCCGGTTTTGCTGGTAGCTGTTTTGCAGTTGTTGGACATCAGAAAGTCAATGGTACAAGGCCTATAGAAAGTAAGGATGTAAGAGGAACCCTTTTCTTCCTGCCCAAAGAAAAAAAAGTAACAGAAAAGACTACTCTTCTAAGAGTTTTGAAAATGTTTTATATGATGAAACATGACCTATCTATCTTGAATGACATTAAGTAAAGGTACCAGTGCATTCAAAGTTTAATTTATCTGGTTTGAAAAGTGCAGGGGCCTTTCTTGAAGCTGTTCTGCTTCAAGAAACAGTCAGTGATTCTGGACAAGTCAGAATGAAATGATGAATAGTTCTGTAAACATCCCTGATCATGTTGCTCAAACATGCAAACACTCATGGATTGCCTGGATAAATGCAACCCCCTCAGAGCTGGGGATTAGGAAATGCTGCATGCAGATTGCGTGCCATGGGGGAGGGAAGCTCCTGTCAAGGAAAAGGCAGAGTTAATTACTAGTACTTTTTTTGAGTTTCTAACCTTGACTTCTAGACACCTAAGTTAAAAACAAGCCTGCTTTGGTCCTTTTTCATGTTTTTACTTGCTTTGCAGGGGTTCACGTTGTTCATTCCTTTTTACGCTGCTTAAAGGAGAACTCATGGTTAATATGGATACCTTTAATTTTCATCTCTTTACTTTTCCTTTTGATAGCACAACTTGGGATGTTTCTCTGCTACAAAAACTTAATTTTAATCATGTTTTGAGAACTGCCTTTATATTAGTCAAATAACCTTGGTGGAATAAAAAATGGAAATTGAGATTTGCCCTTAATGGGTCTATTATCTGTGGAGGCTTTTAGATATAAACATAAAATCATTAAGGTTGCAAAACACCTCTGAGATCATCTAGTCCAACCATCAGCCTAACGCCACCATGCCAACTAAACCATGTCCTGGAGTGTCACATCCACACGTTGTTTGAACCCCTCCCGGGATGGTGACCCCACCACCTCCCTGAGCAGCCTGTGCCAATGCTTGACCACTCTTTCAGGAAAGACATTTTTCCTAATATCCAACCTAAACCTCCCCTGGTGCAACTTGAGGCCGTTTCCTCTTGTCCTACCATGCCAAACTTTGCTTCCCAGTTTCTAAACCAAGATTTCCAGGTGTGTCAGGGTTACACATGGAGTATTAAAAGATTTAATAGGTTTCTACTATCAAGATACAAAGTTGTAGGAATGTAGGCATTTGATGTAATGCACCATACTATGCGTGCTCTAATAGAGGCTGTTGTAATGCATGTTCTGAAAGTAGTGTTATTGATGAGTAGCTGCTCCGCAGAACCCAGATTGCCTTTCCAGTGTGCTTTCTGCTCATAAGTTGTTTTCTCTGTGGGAAATAAATTGTTTTCACTGTGGGAAATGTTAGTTGTTTACTAATAAGTTGTTTTCTCTGTGGGAATAGATTTTGAATGTTAAGATAGAAGATGGTACTTTTCTTTGTGCCTTTGAAGGAAATACAATATGCCTGAAGTTCTTGACTATTGGAACTTTTTAAACAGAAGATTTATAATGTCTTGTGTCAGTCTTGCACCTAGTATGCTTTCAGGAAGATATGGGGAACTCCATCTTAACAGCTGCTCAGAACTGGGGGTATGTGTTGTGGTCGAGTCTGAGCAGTGCGGGCTGCCTGAATGAGGTCTGCTGTTGATGGTAGGCGAGGATGGCTTTCACTGGAACTTGTATTCATCTGCAAATTTATGGGTGAATAATCTGTTTGTGCTTGTGGGTAATGTTTGTAGTCCTGAGATACACGTGTGGAGCAGCTAAATATGGGGTGCATGTGTTTATTTCCTTCACAACAAACCCACCTGTATTCATTAAAAAACAAACAAAATCACCCCTGTGTGGTGGTGAGAACTGGGCAAACATTTACTTCTAGAGGTGTTTGGTGCTGATCACCAGAACTAACGCTGGCTGAAATATATTCAGTGGAATAAGTGTTTCATAGCTAGAAAAAGGTAATCAAGGGGGAAAATATTCAGAAATTTATTTACTATCAATGTTTTTCTTCAATCTTCATCTCAGTATATCAAAGTAACTTTTTGGTGAGACTTTTATGTAAGACAACGCAAAATCATCCCAGAGTTCCTCAGTCTTTAATGAAACAAAACACTTCAGAAAAGTTGTTCAGAGGATTTTGTGCAAAGGGGTGCCAGAGTTTGTTTCTCTCCTGCTACTAGAGGAAAGCATGCAGCTGAACTTGTTCAGGAAATCGGGATAAAACTCGATGGTAATGGACCTGCAGCAGAGCCATCTGCTCAAGAGAAGATGGGTGTCATTGTGGGGATAGGAAATGAAGGTCAGCTTTTCTCTGAGGGAGTCCACTCTAGTCCTAAGCATGCTAATTGGCATCTCCTGTTGTCAGTATTCTCCCATCTTATACCCTTTAGTACTTTAAAAGCTGTGTTGCTGAGCTGTAGGGTGGTTCCAACAGCTTTACTCAGTTCTGCAGTAGCAGATTATGTAGAAGTGGTCATTTACAAGACCCTTTCCAGGTCACTTGGTTTGGATGCTGGTTGCCTAGACAATGTCCCTTCTCCACTGGTTCAGGAATGAAGGTTTGCAGAGGAGTGCCTGTATGTACAACTGTGATGGGCTGGAGTGGCATATACCCTACAAAGCAGTGAGGGACTGTTCATTTCCCTCTGGATTTGTAGTGCTGTGATTGCATGTCAGGTCCATGTTCTGCCTCTCTATAGAGAGTGACACATCTCCAACTTCTGGCAAATCAAAATGACAGTTCTTTCAAAGGTGGCAGCTGAGAGTTACCCATCTATGTGTTGCTTCTGCATTCTGTAAGACTTGTGAATGCCAGCTGTAGCTTACGAAGTGATCTGGTGCCTCCTGAAGTGCTTTTGGAGTCACATCAGATCTCATGTTGATCATCCAGGTTTCCCGGACCATATCCATCCCAAGATTAACACTGTAGACAAGAAGCGTCCTAACTTACATTACCGTTTCTGTGATTGAGTCCCTTCACACCCAAAGGAATAACTTGGATATGGTTTGACACTTGCTCTAGGTTAAGCTAGTCAAACCAACAGGAGAGTGTATTAAGATTTGACTGCTTGCCGCATTACATTACAAAAAAATAGCAATTACACTATACTATCTTCAGAGAGGGTGTAGCAGCATTGTTGGAGTCAGATGAGTTTTGTTCTGTCCCCAGACAGCTTGCTCTGGTAAATACAGATTGAGCAGAGAGCTGCCAGCTTTAGCAAAGCCAAGCCTACAAACATGCATTGCTGGTGAAATGCAAGTGGAGAGTATGGGTGATTTCACTCAAGTAAATGAGCCCAGACTGATGTACATGGCGAGTGAGCTGAATAAAACTGATCTCATTGAGGCAATTTAGAAATATGTTCCTCTCCAATGTATGGATGGAACAGATGGCATATGAGTGATGAGGAATACTAAAGAAAAAAAAAAAATTATATGAATG
>VZTL01017437.1:9593-22597 GCA_013400535.1 Scopus umbretta
TTTTTTTTTTTTTTTTTGTCTCTTCTGCAGAATGCTACAATGGATCTGATAATATGGTTCCACTTTGATAATTGACCATTGTTAATTATTCCCTGAATTTGGCATTTCCTATCACCTGGGCAAATCACTTTGTTGTAATGTCACATATTCCTAACAGAAAAAAATGTTATCACAGATAGTTAAAATATACTAAAGTGTATAGTATGCAAAATGTCCTTCTTTTCTAATTTAATGAGACACGAATACTTTCTGGCCGTTCTTTCATGGTAGATACGTAACAATAGTTATGCCTTTTTTTAAGAACTTAAGTTAATCTAACTACTCTATGATCTCTGAACTCTTTAATAAATGGTACTGGGCTTGCTCAATTGTTTCAGTCTTCTGCAACCTCACTTGTTCTGCAGGGGCTCCAAGGGAACTCCTGATGGTTCTACAGGTTAGGCCAATTCTCAGAGCACCCTGAAGTAAATTTCCTTAAACTGGACTGCTTTGAAAACTTTTAATCTAATGTTAAATTCATATTCAGATATTGATGGAGTTGTTGTCTGATCCTCCAGCACAGAGTGATGACTTGAACAAAAAAGATCTTACAGACATTGGCCCTCTCATTGTCAGTTTTCTGTCCCTGCCAAGTAGTCAGAAGACTTACCTTTGCTTAGCTCTTATTTTAAGCTATTTCTAAAATATTTTCACTAAAATTTCTCTCTTTCACCTCTTGTACTTCTCTCTTTTACTTCTTGTGCTTCATCCGGAGTCTCGGATTTTCATATCATCAAACCTAAATACTCTTTTAAGCTTGTATACTCTCCTGATTTGCTTGATCTTCCTTTATTTTCTGTACAATCACTTGTACCTGGCATGGTATAGTTTTTGATTTACATAATTTAGTCTTGGTGACATTTTCATTAGTATACCACTAGGGCAGTCTTACAACCTTGTCCATTCTTCAAGGAAAAAACACTTAATTTAACTCTTTCCTCCCCCCTCCATCCTACCCCATCTTATCCTTGTCATATCTTAAACTCAGAATTGTGACTACCACACAACCTGCTTTCATGATGCGTATTGCATTTATTTCAGTATTTTTCTTTCTGCTGTTCCAGAGAATGAAAAAAAAAAAATAAATCACTGATTGCCTTTCCAGAAATGTCAATGGCAAGGACATGTACTCCTCTTTTCCAGTATCTCTACGGGCAAGAACCTCCAGCATAGGAATGGGCACACAGTGTAGACAGCACCTCAAGTTACTACAGCTAGAGTATCAACAGTGCCTGTGTACATACTCTCTTCTGTGAAGCTATTCAGCATTTCATTACACCCTTGTAACTATGTCTAGAACCATATTCTAAACACCAGCATATTTATTACTGTTATTCTTGCTTTTGCTAGCTTTTTTGATATGTTCCTTAAACATTTTACAACCAGAGGAAAACAAGCATGAACATATTAGTTTTAAAAGCTGTTTGTTGCCTGATTTTGTTGGGGATGAAATTATGGTTTCATCTGAAAAACATTAAATGGTGATCTTTGCCACTTTTGTATACACCTTATTTCAGATTGAAATAATTAAAACTAGCAGTCTAAAACAAGTTTCATGTATGACTAAATCACACTTGTAGAAGTAATAAAAATTGAAATCAAATAAAATCCAGTGAATAAATTTTTATTCAGCTTTAGTCAGGCTACCTGAGAAATTTACAGGTTTACCTTTGAAGTAATTAACTGATAATTCACATAGCACATTTCTTTTCTCTTCTTCTATCTTTTGAAACATCTTTAATTAAAGCAAGTTAGCCACTGGGATCTTTATCTAAAATCACTTCTACTTATCTTATTCTGTTCAGAGATGTCACACAATTCAAGACTGGACTCAATAAATACAGCCTTGAGGCAGTATGCAGCTGTGCTTTTTTTTCACCTGTGCCCACTTTAGTAAAAATATCTCATCGTCTCTTTAATGTACCAAAAGCTTAGTGAATCTAGGTTAAGTCCCAAGAGTCTGACAAGTATCAAGCTGCTTGCTGAATTTTACAATTGGTTGACTCAATGAGAATACAGAGTGATCAAAATGGAGAGAAGTGCATTTGTGAGCATGTGTTGCTTCAGATGATGCTAACAGGAAAGATAAAATTATTTCTCATGCTCCTCCTCTCCTTCTCCTCCTCCTCTTGACAAAGCTGTACATAAACATAATTATTAATGTCATTAACCACTTCATATGTACTTATTTTATATTACAGTTTGGGAAGATTCAGGAGACAGAACCTTAGAGTTCAAATCTTGCAGCCTCTGAAAAATTTTCATCAAACACTATAAATGTATATTTTTCTGATGCTGACATTTCCACATACAAACTGGTAAAAATAACTAATCCCACTAGCTCTGGTTCATCACAAATCTCTTGACAAGGCCAAGGCATATTAGTATACCCTAAACTTCTATTGTTACCCTTTAACAGTCTCACAAAGGAAGAATTCAATGTGTTTCACTTACATGTGAACAATGAACAACGTCTCCTATGCAAGACAAATAAGGCCTTCGATGCAAAAGGCTGATTTCTGCAATTTTACAGTTATAAGAACTATCCACTTATGCCATGATATCTGCTTCTTTCATAAATATATGTGTGTGTATGGATGACGTGTGAGATTCATCATGAGTCAGTTCAAGTTCTTCTTTTATAACATTTTTTTTTTTTTTTTTTTGTGCTCCAGAAGATACCTTTGTTACCAGTTACATTTTGACCTACCTGTAATAAAACATTTTCTGGTCAAACATATATGCTATTTCACTGAGCAAGTCACTGTCCTTGGAAAGTCAAACTATTCACTTGTTTCTTTCTCCTTCTCAATAAATAAATAAATAAATAAATAATTTAAAAAATTATGCCAAGTAATACTTAAGGAAAAGGCATTTAATATGGGATGGAGCATTGTAAAATTATATTAAATGAAACTTCTTCAAAAAAAAAATAATTCTAGCATAAAAATCTATCTTTAGTAGGAGAAATGCTAAAGTAGAAGTAAACCTTGACTGTCTGCCAAGGACAGGTAAGGTAATCTTTCTAAATACCTATTTCATAAAGGATTTAAATTTGCCAATATTTTTCATAGTGCAAGGGGTGAAAACAATGTGAAATTTCATGATTTGATAATTCAAATCATATTTCAATTTTATTTTCTATGCCATCTCCCCCATTCACTAATGATCTTGAGTTTAAGAACCAATACTTGTGAAACCTTAATATTCTGGAATTGAACATTAATTCCTCTGATTTTTTCCAAAATATGTTGGGCTTTTTTCAAGGTGCTGACAACAACAAAGCAGAAAAAAAAAAAAAAGTCATAGCAACAAACACATAAGAGAATGATAAATAAATGAATACTGTACTGTTTATAATATTTCCCAAAGTCAAAATTATTTATTATTTATAAAGCAATTGAGAACTAAAGATAAAGAAGAATCAGGCACACATGATTCTATTTTTTGCAATCATACATCAAGGACGTACCTAAAAATATGACAGAACAGACAGATGCACATACACACACACATATATGTAAAATTACATCTATCAATAAAATGACATATATATTTATGATTTGTTAGTCTCTTCAAGCAAATTCTAATGAAATCCATTTTTCAGGAATTTTTACAGGAAATCAAAACCATTTATCATAAAGAGAAAAATCTTGAAGACCTATTATTCCTGCCTCCTGTGTGTGCATAGTTCCCAGTTAGTTCATCAGGAGATGTGTTATGTGTACTCAACATGATGTCTGTGCCCCAAAAGTATGGCTTAATTACAAGCAGTAAAGTAAAAGTTTTTGCATGAACACTCTAATTTTGAATCCTGAAATAGAGTTCTCAGCTCTGTGCTGGGTATGCTAGTGACTTCAGTGTGATGCTAATAGCACCTAATGACACTCCTTGAACATCCATAATAAACTGCAGCTGAATAGGTTAGAAATTCTTTAAGTCCTGCAAATTGAAACTTGCAAGTAGCAATCAGACATGTTCAGGTGCCAGGACTGATAAAAGAGAAAATGTCATCTTCCTCAGAAGAAGTGATGTGATGGGTAAAACCCTTGTAAAATACACGGTCCTTTTCACCTCATCTTCCATGTCACTCTCACAGTCAATACCACTCTTTGTAAGCTCAACGACTCAATGACTGTTCTCAATGACAGGCAGTCCCCTTTATTACAACATTGTTTTCCTTATGTTCTTACACTTTTTAACTATCCTTAAAGTACAGGAGGCCAAAGTGTACACACACAGTTTAAACAAAGGCAATGGATTTGACATTGGCTGTAAGATTATGAGAGTGAACTGGAGAGGAGAATAAAGGCTGAAATTACCTACAGATGTTAAACTGAAGTCTGTGGAAATTACCCTGTGGTTAACATTCATGGAACATGGGCATGGGACCTTATGTTCAAATGATCTAATCCATTATAGTTAGCCATAATACTGACAGACTTTTTTTTTTTNAGATTAACAATGGGAAATGGCAGATAAATAGGACGGCCTGGTTTTTTCTTTTTGTTTTTTTTTTTTTTTTTTTTTTTTTGTTGGTTGGTTGGTTGATTGGTTTGGGGTTTTTTGGGGGGTTGGTTTTTTGGGTTTTGGGGTTTTTTTTAATAATTTCCTTCTTAGTGCTGTGTCTGTTTGGTTTTCACTACATCATTTGGGAGAGAAGAAAGGGTAGGGAATGTGACATGGCAGAAGCTGCTGATGGAGAGAGAACTGACAGGCTCAGTATTTAATAGTTTACAAAAAGTAGATCTCAGTTTTGGAAAAAGTATAATTAACCTTTCTGCACATGTCCAAAATGCAGAATTAGTGGCTATTTAGCATACAAACATATTTGCTCTTGTTCAAATGGGCTGAACGCTGTAAGTTGATTGTTCTCATATATATTATTTCTGAACTTTGATGTTTGTTACTTTTCACAGAGTGGCATCTCTCTGCTGCTCTGATTTCTCAAGAAACTTTTCTGAATCAGTCAGTGAGGGAGAAAGAACAATATTCTAATTACTGGATGGTAATTTACAAACAATTTCTCTGTTACCATAGAAAGTTTATATTAGGGTGTTATAAAACAAACATTTTGAACATTTGCCAAGTGTACGTGGAGCAGACAGTTTTGAGAACCAGTCTTTTCTTTCAAATAATAAAAATATAAGTGGACAAGGCAGATGAAAGTACTGAGAGGTATTATCAAGCCATACCATTACTAAAAATCTATTTATATTTCTTAATGAATATTTCAGTTGTGTTATAAAAGGATTGATGTGGTAATGGTGATTCAATTGAATGGCAAACACTCAGCATGAGAGCTCCAAAGTTAGCTTTATTCTTACTGTAACATTACAGTTCTATCATCTTTCTTAATGACCTTTCCTATGTATTCCTGACTAGAAATTGAATCTTATTCCAGACATGTTTTTCTAGGAAAGGAATTTTTTTCCTTCTGTGTTTATGAAAAGATAAAAAAGAAAATGGTTTCATAAAAACCATAAAAAACAGTTCCATGCCGGTTAAAAAATAACAAAACTCATGTTACCTTCAGTGCAGGCAGAAGTCCAAAGTGTAGATACAAAGTAAAAAGTATAAGGGATTACAAACTGAAAATGAGCTTTTCTGTAACTTACTCTATTTGTTTAAATGTCATTGGTGTTTACTCGCAGAATAAATCAACATGCGGTTTCTTGGCACTATTCAAACTTGACAGTACCCAGCATCATGCACTTTGCCATAAAAACCAAACGCAAAATCAAGAGTGAAATAGGTGTCAAGACACCAAAGAAGAAAGCTCTAAAAGACAGAAATGGGGAGGAGGTATTAAATGCTACCAGAAGAGAATTTAAGCTTTGCTCCACTTTTGGGAAGCTAGAGTAGATCTTATATCTTTGATAACCTTGAACTGTACAGTTTTCTCTGTTGGCACCTCTGTGAAGCTGATTTCCATGCATAGTGCAGGTCATTATGTACAAGTGCAGGTGGTGAAAACAGTCATGAGGTCTTTTACACATCTTGTTGTACAGGTATGCAGACTGGCAGGGAGTGGAGGGAGACAGCTTATCACCTACGAAATGACAAGCCAGCCAGGAAAGCTGGCCTCTTCCCATCCGTGGTTCATTTCTATATTGGAGAAGGCATTAAGGGACTAGCTGGAAAATCTGCCTTTCTAAGCCCTTTTTTCCAGGCTTTTACATACGACCGTATGGTTACTTCACTATGATACCTTACCTAGTTCTTTATTATCTGGGATAGGTAATAACTACCATTTTTCAGCCAGAATAGGAGATGAGCAGAATCATATTACGTATGACATCGTATCATACGTCCTCAAATATGGACATTACATTTCTGGTAAGAAATTCTTACTACCTGCTGTGGTAGTGAATGTTATAGAAAGCCATACTGGTAAATTGAAGAAACCAGTCCTAAGGACCTGATTTTATTCAGTTTTTACTTAACAAACTTGCACTGGTTTCTGCACAGTCTTGCTGAAATCTGAAAAAAATAAAATAAACAAGAACTTTGGACAGATATGGTACAGAATGAGAAGACAAGAAGTATAAAAGTCAACCTATTATCTTGTTTTTATCTGTAATACTGCTGATCCAAATAGAACTTCCATTAAAGGCAGCCTTTAGGGACAAGTTTTGAGTATATAACCTGAATACAAAACACTTAGGATCATGCATATTTATCTCTGCTAATGATAGAGTAAGTGTTCTATTAAATGACATTCATTTTAAATGGCTAAGTCTCATAAATTGCATAACTTAAAGTCATAATTAGTATCTGTGATTAGCTGAGACATTTCAGAAGAGGTACTTGAAGAATTAGTAAAATAGAAAAGATATATATCAAGATTCAATGAATAAAACACCTTGTTTGCACTACAACCCTTAGACATATAGTGGTAGGGATGGAACAGAAATGTTAATACCGAGTTGAATTTATAGCATGATTCCAAATGTCTCAAACACTGGAGCTTTAAAACAGTAGCTCTCAGTCACTTTTTATGGTAAACTCATATTTCAAATATAAAAGGAGAATATATCATCTTCCAAGAAAGGGAGAATGGCCTGTGAGCCCTGACAGCATTCTCGTGACATTTTAATGCAGCATATATCTCGTCATGAAGGTCCATGTTTTAAAGTGCAATTACTGTATTGGGAAATGTTAAAAAGAAAAAAAATAATGCTATCATTTCTTTTTGCTCATCCCAAAGTATATCAGGATAAATACATTCTGACCTGAATTAAATGAAGTCAAACTGGACTGTATTGAACAGGAACCAGGAATTAAACACAGTAGAAGTCTTTTTAGGAACAGTGATAATGGATATTATTGTACTGGGTTTGCATAGCAAGGTTTTGGTAGCAGGGGGGCTACAGGGATGGCTTCTGTGAGAAGCTTCTAGAAGCTTTCCCTGTGTCCAATAAAGCCAATGTCAGCTGGCTCCAAAATGAACCCTCAGCTGGCCAGGTCTGAGCCCATCAGCAATGGTGGTAGTGCCTCCGGGAAAACATATTTAAGAAGGGGGGGGGGCGAGCGGGGAACCAACCTGCAAACCTGCAGCCGGAGAGAGGAGTGAGAACATGTGAAAACAACTCTTGCAGACACCAAGGTCAGTGAAGAAGGAGGGGGAACGGATGCTCCAGTGCCTGGAGCAGAGATTCCCCTGCAGCTTGTGGTGAAGACCATGGTGAGGCAGGCTGTCCCCCTGCAGCCTATGGAGGTTAATGGTGGAGTAGATATCCACCTGCAGCCCATGAAGGATGCCGCACCAGAGCAAGTGGATATGCCTGAAGGAGGCTGTGACCCCGTGAAAAGTCCATGCTGGAGCAGGCTCCTGGCAGGACCTGTGGACCCGTGGAGAGAGAGAAGCCCACACTGGAGCAGGTTTTCTGGCAGGACTTGTGACCCCGTGGGGGACCCACACTGAAACAGTCTGTTCCTGAAGGGCTGCACCCTGTGGAAGTGACCCATGCTGGAGCAGTTCATGAAGAACTGCAGCCCATGGGAAGGACTCATGTTGGAGAAGTTCATGGAGGACTGTCTCCCATGGGAGGAACCCCATGCTGGAGCAGGGCAAGAGTGTGAGGAGTAGTCCCTTTAAGGAGGAAGGAGCAGCAGAGACAACGTGTGATGAACTGACTGCAACCCCCATTCCCTGTCCTGTCCGCCATTCAAGGGGAGGAGGTGGAGAAAATTGGGAGTGAAGTTAAGCCCAGGAAGAAGGGAGGGGTGGGGGAAGGTGTTTTAAGATTTAGTTTTTATTTCTTATTTTCCTACTCTGATTTGACTGTAATAAATTAAACTGATTTCCCCAAGCTGAGTCTGCTTTTCCTGTGATGTTAACTGGTGAATGATATCTCCCTGTCCTTATCTCGACCCATGAGCTTTTCAGTATGTTTTCTCTCCCCTATCCAGTTGAGGAGAGGAATGATAGAGTGGCTTTGGTGGGCACCTGGTGTCCAGCCAGGGTCAACCCACCACAATTATTTATATTCTTAGCAACAAATTAAACTTTTGAAAATAATGGTTTTAATTGTAATACTGAGTTCTCTGATGATGATGATGATGATGATGATTATTATTATTTAATGCACCAAGAAACAGGATTTTATATGTATGGTATTACTAAGATGTGAAAGTATTATCTCCTGCATGTCAGCATCCAACTAACCAAATTTGCATGCTTGATTTTGAAATTAATTATACAGTGATCAAAATATAGGTAAATATTAACAGCAGAAAAATCTAGCACAAATTTTGCTGTGCTGTCAGTTTGTCTTTCTCATGTGAGGAGTTTTACCTTTCAAAAGTTTAGGAATCTACTAGTCCACTTAATTATTCTTATTTAAAGTTCCTTTTATCATGACTGTTCTGTGAAATCAGGATTTTCAGCAGACAATTGAGAGAAAAAAACCCCAAACAAATATACTTCTGAGGAAAGTACTGATTTGTGATCATTTCTATGTTGTTTTGTTTAGTCTAAATGTGAAACAACACAGGAGAACTTGGAGAACAGGAAAAAAGATTCACCTAAAATGAACTTACTTGTAATCCTTCATCTTCATTAGTTTTCATTGAGGAGCTACGTAATATAATCTCCTAATATACTGTTTTTTAACCAAGTTCGATAGAAGTAGATATAGTAAAAATATTCACTTCTTAGTTCTCACAAAGCAATCTGTTAATTACTGGTTGTGTATTATAAGTGGGAAGTGTTACATTTTTGCTTACTGAATTTGAGAGTGTCTTTAATATGCTAATAAGTAGGACTTTTTAATATATTAAAAAGTCACCTTCTTTTGAAACTGGCAACATGTATAGAATAATCTCTATTAAAGTCTTTATAAAAAATAACATATTTAGCAAAATTAAAGAAAATCCTGAAGATTTCAGACAACTCAGCTTACTGAGAGCATACTTGCCAGTCATAGTGATAGAAGAATGTTTCTAGAAAGGTAACCTTGTGGCAGAAACCTAGTAAATGACTAAGAGAATTATGATGACAATCTCTAATATTCTCATCTCAGAAGGCAAGAGACCATCTTAATCCACTTATGCCAAAAATTACTCTATTAGAAATCATTCCATGAACCATAGAGACACCAGAGATGAGAGTAATTGCTGCTCTCCCTGATCTAAATAAGCTTACAGCCAAAATAAAGAGGACATAGACTCTGCAGAGGTTACTTCAAAATATCCAAACAAGTTTCAATATCCTGGTAAGTTTCACAACACTGAAGGCAACGTAGCACATCACTAGCTCCACCCCTACTGAAGACCGCAGAAGATGCCCTACTGAAGACCACAAAAGAAACCCTACTGGTTCAACTGAAACCAAACACAAAGGGAACTGTCTTTTGTTGTCTAAAATGTTTGCTATAATGAAGAAGAATTATTCCAGGTTTTGAAGGAGGAATCTGGGACATGGAAAATACCATAAGTGATCCAGATCTGAATTCTAAACTAAACATCTTGTGTTATTCTTTTCTGTTTCCATGATAAATATCTTCTATGAGTATGCATGCAAAAAAATGTTGATTTCCTTTCCCCAGTTTCTGGGGTTAATGTTAAGGGGAAATAGAGATAATTATCCTAGTGAGGCTCAAAGTTTACTTTGTAGATCAGGAATTATCTGCACCAGACTTCTGTAAACAAAGCTGCTTTTATACTGCCTCTCTTGGAAACAATTTTACCACTCCCTTAATCATATTTCCTTTGTTCTGAATGGAATAAAGGCAGGGTCATGGTAGTTCAGGAAAACAGATGGGACATGAAACTCAGGAAAGTATAAACATGTTTGGAGAAAGAAAGCACTGGAGTTTCTCTGGTTTACTGGATTTAAAATAAAAGCAAAAACATTAAAAGGCTTAATTTTAAATGATGACTTCAAACACCAAATGTCATTCTGGAATAAGCTTAGAGACCTTAAATTGAGCAGGTTCGTCCGTCCTTGCCTTCTTACAGAAACCCCTTTGTGGGATTTTCAGCTATGCAAAGTACTGCAGAGGTCAGAAAAGGAAGGAACCAAAAAGTACCATATGCATATCTTTGGGATCGGCTGTCATTCTTCCAGATGAAAATAGAAACCTCAATAGAGGATTCCAAATGTGTGGTTATGTAATACAGCTTGGCAGAGCAGGCTAACAGCAGCAGATTGAATTAAAACTATAGAATTTGCCTTGTCTCTTGAAGTGAATAATGAAGTAAAGTTAAAATATGTGTTCAAAACTGAGGAGCCCAATGAACTTCACAAAGGATATGAAAGCTCAGATTCCAGCTGATTAAACCCTGTTTCCCTTTTGGAAATAAAAATGATAAAAGGTGAATTATCCTAAACTACCAACTCTTGCAGGTCTGATCCTATTATATAAAATTAGGAATAAGTGGCCTAAGACTATATGAGTATTACAAGAAAATGAGAAGTAAATTCATTTCAGAATGACATCATCTCTGAGTGATAATTAATACTGGCTATATAGGGCCTATCAAACATTGAGTAAAGACGACATCTTTCCAAGCAACCTAGTGGTAAACAAATGTCCACTCTTTTCCAAAACAGGTGTGTGGAGGAACTTTGCATACCTCTGACTGCGTATTTGCAACTGGAGGATGTATAGCTGAATTTCTCTGTTTCTGTAGGAGGTTGTGGCTAGTTTAGATCACAGCAAAGTGAATTCATACAAGGTCTATGTATGTGTATGCATCTATATACACCGACTTTTGTATTTTACACTAATGGTCTGACTTGTCAAGGTTTAAATGCCATTTGAAAAAATGTGGATTTAATTTGCCCGTTTTGATGCATTCCTAGGATACTGAACTTGTCCCAGGTTATAAACATCAGTGGTTTTTTGTGAAGGTGAACAAGCTAAGACCCTCTTATTAGTTTTATTTCATAAGAATAAACCAACTTTTGTATCTTTGGTGCACAAAGAGTAAATCTGAGCTAATAGCAAGCTATAAGAGATAGCCCCCTCTTCTCAATATGTAGCTTTCCTAACTAGAAAAACTGAGCATGACTTGTTTCAGATTAAAAAGAGAAATCAGCTAGCACTTGTTCAGCACAGGTTCAGTGGGCTAACCTTGTATCAAGTGAGGATACTTTTTGGAGATGTTCACTTGGCTGATATGGAAACGGTTCTGTTCCCATATGTGAATCACTTATTTCAGGAACTTTCAACATTAGCAATGTTTTGTACTTTTTGTCTTACAGTGTATTATTATTTATTTGTAATGGTTAAAAACTTATTGTCAGCTGATTAGTTCATTTTTTGTACTCGCACTTAATCATCCATGTTACCGATTCAGCATGTTATTTGATTTAGAGAAAGGTTATAATCTGAATTTTAAAATTCCATCTTCCTGAATGTTGTCTTTAAGTTACTTGAGTGGAATGACAGTGTTCATTATTCTCCCTGGATGAAAAGAAGAGAAGCAGTTTTATGAGAGTATTTCTTTCAGGATGCTGTCTTCATCTTTAAATTATTTGACACTAAGTCATGGTATTTACTCTTCTAAAAGAAGAGGAAAAATACACATTCAGTTAGATGACACAGACAGACTTTAAAGGACAGCAGTGAGGATGCATTTTATGGGTAAAAGTTGAGTGTAAACTTTCCTTTTGAAAAGTGTTGGAAGAATATATTAAGATAAAATTGACAGTCACCATCCTTAAAAATACCTACCAAAGTCAGCAGTGAGATTATTTTTCTGTAATTAAGACTAACTCATCTCTTACATATATAGTACATGGTAAGAAATAAAATGCTAGTGTATGCTGTTGCATATAAATCCCGGGATCAGAGTCTTTAGTCGGACTTGCATCTTGAACTGTTTTTTAAAGGATGACCTAGTCAGTAGTCTTCCCAAATACATGCTGTTGCAAAAACCCCCATTAAAACCTTAGTGGAATTTTAAATTTACTCCAGCAGTAATACACCCAAATTAACATCTTCTTGTATCCACATCAGTGAATGTTACCTTGGCTTTCTCTTTCTTTTACCTGAAATGGAAATTTCTATGCCAGTGGAGAAAACAGCTTCATGAACACGATGTAATGTTATTTAAGTTAGATTATTTCTGAAATCTGAAAAGCTGATTACTGAACAAGGCAGAAAATTAATGAAATTCATAAGTACATAAATTCTTGCTATTGTGTAGCATGCTAGTTGTCTGAACCTGGTCCTTTTTCTTGCTCCAGGTTGAAACTCCATTTTAAAAGTGTAGCCCCCAGCACACTGTTAAAGTTGTCCTGGTTTCAGTTGGGATAGAGTCAATTTTCTTCTTAGCAGGTGCTATAACTCAGTGTTTTGGATTTAGGATGAGAACAATGTTGATAACACACTGATGTTTTTAATTGTTGCTCAGTAGTGCTTACCCTAGTCAAAAACTTTTCAGCTTCCCATGCTCTGCCAGGGGTACAAGAAGCTGGGAGGGAGCACAGCCAGGACAGCTGACCCAAACTG
>VZTL01017438.1:2779-15480 GCA_013400535.1 Scopus umbretta
GGCGGGGAGGGAGCGGCCCTGGGCTCGGGGGGGGGCGCTCCGCTGGGCGGCTCTCCGCGGGGATAATGCCCGAGTAGCCGCTGGCCGCGTTCAGCCTGACCATCAGCTTCGTCGGACTGCGTTTGATCCTTTTTTTTTGCTAATACCTACGCATAACGCCCTTCTGCCCGATTTATTACTTGCAGTCACCATTTTGGGTGTCCTTGCTGGCCAGCCTCGGGAACCGAAGTCTGCTGGCCCTTCCGGGGCTTCAGAATGCCCCGAGAGCGCTCTGCGTGTGAGCAGCTCTCGGCAGAGACCCGAGTACCCGAGCTGCTTTGCGTAAACGTTTTAAAGAAAGATCTAGCAGACTGTCACTGAGGTTTCCCTCGTCCCCGACATGGCATCACTTGCTGAAGAGCAGAACAATAGGAAGTAGGGAGCAGAAGAAGCGGGAGAGGCTCGGCTTGTTCTTGTAACAGGTCCTAAATTTTAAACAACACCCGTTCTTGCTCTTGCAGCCTCCTCGCAGTGGTGCTCTGTAGGTTGTCGTTTCAATAACGCGCATTTTAAAACTCTGGGTGTTATTTTTACATTCGAGAAATAAAAAAAACCCCAAACTTTTAAAGCAGGCTGTGGTCAGTGATGGCTGCAACACGATCTGGTTCGGTTTACATGAGCTTTAATTCTGGAAATGCTTTAGTCATTAGGTGCAGAACGGTTGTAATGGGACCGGCCCCCCTTACCTTGTCTGTGTCTTAAATGTGCTGACATTAATTGCAGCACAGTTATTTCAGTGTGAATTTTGTTTGCTGGTATGAGTCAGCTAACTACTTCTCGTCTCAAATTTTGCATTTGGATCCTTCAAATTGTTCATAGGAGAAATTCTTATCTTGCCTGAATTCCTTTTTTTTTTTTTTCTTCCCCCCCCGCCCCAGGAGGGGAAGGGGACTAAACTGTTGTGAGTGTGATAAGCCATTGCCTCAAGTCTCCTTACGTGCAGGTACTAACTTTGCTAGTACAACCAGCCCCGGTTTCAGTGCTGATAAGGAGATCTGTAATGTGAAAACCAGGTTGAGGTACCGAAAGATACCGACTGCGTTTCTAATGTTCATGTCAGGCTCTTCGCAGCTGTTCAGTATCTTGGGCTGCAGCAGTGTGTAGGGAATTCAGCACACGATACTGGTGAAAGCATATATTCAAGCAGATTTTTGATGAAATCCTCAGTCTGCTTGGTGGTGTTTGGGAGAGCGTGTTTAGAGCTGCTGGTGGTAGTGTCATTTTGAGACATTTCAAATGGAATTGTGTGCTTTAAAAATGGATAGTTACTCAAAGGTGGCTTTAAAGTAGAGTTTCCTCTTGGTTCTTGAAGGTGTGTGATTTTTAAATCCTCTCTCTTCTTGGTGAGGGGGGAAATCAAGGCATGGTACTTGATTAGAGTTTGCAAAAAAAAAGTGAACAATGTATATAGTCTCCTTTTTTTTTTTTTTTTTGCCTTATTGTTCATCCAGTGGCTCCTTTCCCCCTCCCTTTCCCTAGTACTTCTCATTTCCCTTCCAGATTTCTGAAAACTTTCTCTTTTATACTGTGTATGTAAATACGCTGTGTAATTGCTCTTGGACGATCACTGAAATACTTAAAATAGAAACATCCGTAGATGCTGTTGTAGCTTACAATATACATATGTGATCTTAAATTGTGTGGGTGGAATCAGGATTGAAGTTACAGGTTCCATTTGCATCCCTTTATCCAAAGGAATCCATTAAATTGCAAAAGCAAATGTGTAATAACATTTAGTTTTCTGGAAGCTATGGTAATGGATGGGTGGACATTACATCTTGCAGTGGGGAGTGTATGAAACACAGTTCAGTGTTTGTATATTGTTATATGCAAACGCTGAAAAAAACATTTTTACATTGTTTCAGTATTCCCCACATGGTACATGCTGATGGATGAATAACCTGCTTTTTGAGTCGTTTGTAGGATTTATACAGCTCGAACTTTCTTTACCTATGAAGTTGTTTGCCATCTTTTAGTTAATTTGCATAATTTTTCCCTTAAACTTTTAAGTTTAAAGCAAACTTTCTTACATGATTCTACTTCTTATCTTAAATACCATGAATCTTTTGTCTATTAATATATATTGTGATTTTTAGAGCACTTTGAAGAATGGACTGCAAATGGTTTGTTAAAAATATTTGGGCAGCTTTTTCTTAAATTACATCATAATCTACATACAGTTGTCTAATGAATAGAAGAAATGCAGAAAAGAACTAGACTTTAATAATTCAGTTTGTGCAAATGTATGTTCTAAAGCCCTTGGTGATAAAAATCCAGTTTAAGAGTAGCAGGAGCTAGTGTCTTTAGTATGACTGTGGTCTTCACCTCTTTTTTTTTTTTCTTTTTTTCCTGATTGCTTTTACAGCTGCCTCTGAGGTGCAGTATGGCAATTCAAAACTAGATAGCAGCTGCGTGTCCTAATTGTAGAAGTTAATTGTATGTCATTAAAACTACAAGGGAATGTTTTGGAGGGCAGTCTTAAAGGACTCTTGATGGAGTCGGAATCCTTCTCATGAGAGAGAGCAATGTTCTGTAGTATGTGCTTTAGTGACCTGCTGAGGGCAGAACCTGGATTTCATGCTCTGCTCCAAGAGAAAAGCCAGCCCAGCCCTGCAGTGCCCTTTGCCACGTGGTGAGGCTTGGGGTCTTGACCGGTTAGAGGATCACCAGGTACGGCTCTATGGAGGTTTTCTTACATATTTGCTGCCAAACTTGACCCAGTTGAACATCAAATCAGCTGAATAACAATGTCAAGCATTGCAGCTGAGTTCTACCTGGTGCATTGCCTGCAGCAAAATTGCATTCTGTTTTCAAGTTTTTATTTTAAAGCCTCTGATTTTTAAGTTTGTGGTCTCTGTGGTTGAAAAGAATCTTCCTGGCTTTTTATTGAATGGTGCTGTATTTTTTTTTTTCTTTTTTTTTTTTTCCATTAGTGCAGTACCTGTAGTGGACTTGAAAACCTGCTTAGAACAAACTCTCTGTGAATTGATGGCTTTATTTTATAGCAGAAAGGCATACAAGATTCCTGACTCTAATGACAGAAGCCGGGAAAGGAACGCGGGCATGGCATTTTGAACATCGGTCTTCAGATAAAGAAACTGTTGCTTGTCCCTAGTGGTGGTAGGATAGTTTACTTTTTTTTTTGGTCCAGAAAATGTCAGTTATTTCCTGCATGAAAGCTGCTTTGTGTGCCATTTGGGTGCTCCCTCAGGAACGTTGCTCAACCCAGAGATTAAACCTGCCTATTTGACTCATGCCAGACTTGGAAAATATGCCAGCAGTCTTTAGCTTGTTGGACTAGCATACAGATTAGATTTTCTTTATTTTTATTTTTTAATTGCCCGGATCAGACTCCTTCAAAGCTCGCTAGGAACCGAGTGCCGGGTACAGGCAGGCTGAGGTGGCAGGACGCTAGGGGCTGCTTGTGCAAGCCTCCCTGCTGGAGCTGCCAGGCTGGGCTTTCTGGGCTGGCAGCATGTGCTCGTCGTGTGCTAATGCCTAAGTGGTACCTGGTTTCAATGGGATTGATCTTGCACTGCTTTCTTTTGTTCACTCTCCTCTCCCGTCAGTTTTTAAGATACAGCTACAGTAGGAAACCTGAGAGAGAAGCCTATTCTGTGGAGCGAAGCTGCCTCGCCACTGTTTCAGTGGCAATTTGGGCTGTTTCCAAATGTTCATTTTCCCTGTTTGTCAGATGTGGTTTGGATGAGAATAAGAAACTATTGAATGTCTCTGTCAGGCAGTATCTAACCTGATAATTGGAACAGCAAAAAAATGATATAATTGAAGATCTTGAACTATAGTAACATTCCCCGGTGCTTTATTGGAAGCTTTTCTTAATCTCTGAGACTTACGTGGTGGGACTCTGTTGGTGGGGAACCAACAGTAAGCAAGCTAGTGCTCTCCTGGTCGCTCTCAGAAACAGCAAGAGGTGATGCAGGTCCCAAACACAAGTGCAGCTGGAGAGTTGTCTGACTTCAGCTATTACAGATTTGTGTTGGATGTATTACTGTAGATGGAGGGACAGATTCTTTCATTTGGACTTACTGACGCGTTGTGTTTGAAACAATGAAAACCTATTTATATGCTAGAATTTTCCTTGCACCCTTCAAACAATCAAATCTGTATCCACTTTTTTCTTGAGGGTCTGCACGAATTTTATAAGAGACAGAATGGTGGAAAACTAGTGGATGTTCAGTAAACTACTGGTTTGCTTCATCTCTAATACGGTGTGTCATAGTCTCTACTTACTGGTAAAAGAATATTGCAAGAATGATAATGATTCTCTCTCAAAAAAATTGTATAAAGAGAAACTGAGAGATTGGGAGTGTTTTCCTTGTTAAAAAAGAGAAGGCAGAACATGTTTAAGTTAGATAAAATAATGAATGGTTTGGATAATGTATAAGATACTGGTGCTATTCTTGTTTCATGGTATTTGAAGAGGGGGACATGGAATTTTTGTGGTGAACAGTAAGGGAATATTTTAATGCAACGTAGATAAACTGCATAACCTGTTGTCAAAGGAAAAAGACAAGTCAAGAGCTTAGTGTCTGTTCCGTCATGTTATCAAAAACTGTCACTTCTGACCAGCTGTTGTAACAAATTGAGTGCTCGTCTGCTCTAGAAGTTAGGCTGTTCTGTTAGAGATCAGGCCAAGCTCCGCAGTGCATGCAGAAGAGCCCACCTTTGTTTATTTTAGGAATTTGGAGGGTTTTTTGCAATGCTTGGCCCATCATAAGGCTGGTACCAGATTAGTTCCAGTTTGTGTTTATGGGTGTGTATTGATTGAGTTACTTCAGGTCGTCGATCATGTATCTTGTCAATGTTTATATCAAACTGATTTTTAGTGAGAGGCACATTGAGTTTGGGAGTGCCTCAAACAGAGGTAATTAGTCCAGTGGGAAATTTTACTTGGCAAGAAGTGAAACAACAGAGCTGGACTTACAGCTTCTTGAATAGTTCTGTATTGAGCCTTTGCAGGAGTTGTATCATAAAGTTCATGCTGGCTGTTTTCACTATAAACTTCCAAACAACTCTTGTCTTCTCTCAGTTTGAGACATGGGGCTGGGGCAGGGGGAGCATTGGCTGAATGTTCACGTGTCTTGATTTTAACTTTGGAACCGAAGCAGTTGGTGCAGATTACAGGCAGGCGGTGAGAGCCGCCGAGTCGGCACGCAAGCGTTTGGCTTGTGACTCCTGTCAACAATAACGTGGAATTTCTAAGTGCCGCAGACTTTATGTATGTAATATATGGTAATGCATTCTTAAAATATATGCCCTGAGTCCCTTTTGGATCCACTACCATAGTAGTTAGAAAGTTCCTAATTAAACTATATCTACATAATGAGGTATGCATGATGCATTGCATGCAGTCTTGTGCTCTTTAATTTTTCTGGTAAACCACTCGTATAGCTCTCTTCCCATCTGCTTCCTTCCCTTCTCACCCAGTTAGGTGGCTCCAAGCCTTATAGGTTTTTAAGGTCATGTAGTTGAGCAAGTCCTTCTGTGGCCTCGGGACTTTATTTGGTGTGATCTTTTGTCATCTTGTGTGATGATTTATTTTCATAGCCAACAGCAAAGGTGGAGCTGGCACAGCTGTGAGTTAGTGTTTCATCCCTACCTGAAGCCTTTGACAAGTGCAGAGAAGAGGGTATGATAATAGTGTTGCAAAACACCAAATATCTGGATCTGCTTTTGTTCTGGTTTTATAAATGAGAATAATATAGCTAAATAATGGGGGCATGTACTGCTGTGCTTGATTTCTCATGAGGGAATAGGGGAGAGTTTTTGAGGGTGCTGATGATAGAGAAGGTGCACATCATCAGAGAATGCTGCTCTTGGTCAAATGATGGTGAGGTAGTAGTATGTTCACTCCAGCTCTTGGGTACTCTTTGATTCTTCTGTTTTAAAGTCTTTTAGAAACGTGTTTTTGTGTTGTTTTTTTTTCCTAAAAACAAACCAAAAACAACCGCAAAGCAATGGAGTTGTCCTTTATTACCATTGGAATCTGAAGAACTGTAATTTGCAGACNGCTTGCTTTGGAACAGGGTTCGTTCTTTCTGCTGTGGACCCTTATCATTGTGGAGCTGTGATTACTTGAGGTGGAGCCTGGGCTGCTGTAGTTAGATAAACCGAGCAAGTGAGGCAGAGCACAGGCTGCTGGTGTGGACTGTGTCTTCTCACTTCTGCTGTGGTTAAAACTGTTAGGTACAGCTCCAGTTACAGAAGGTTACAGTCTTCTTTCATCATCTTTTATTCGGATTTGAACATAAAATCAGTTAGTGAGAACTGGAAAGGAGGATCATGAGTATTGGTCCTCACAATTGGCAACCACTATATAGATTTTTTTTTTTTCAGCAGAAATACTGGAGGGTGGAGNCTTCCCTTCTCACCCAGTTAGGTGGCTCCAAGCCTTATAGGTTTTTAAGGTCATGTAGTTGAGCAAGTCCTTCTGTGGCCTCGGGACTTTATTTGGTGTGATCTTTTGTCATCTTGTGTGATGATTTATTTTCATAGCCAACAGCAAAGGTGGAGCTGGCACAGCTGTGAGTTAGTGTTTCATCCCTACCTGAAGCCTTTGACAAGTGCAGAGAAGAGGGTGTGATAATAGTGTTGCAAAACACCAAATATCTGGATCTGCTTTTGTTCTGGTTTTATAAATGAGAATAATATAGCTAAATAATGGGGGCATGTACTGCTGTGCTTGATTTCTCATGAGGGAATAGGGGAGAGTTTTTGAGGGTGCTGATGATAGAGAAGGTGCACATCATCAGAGAATGCTGCTCTTGGTCAAATGATGGTGAGGTAGTAGTATGTTCACTCCAGCTCTTGGGTACTCTTTGATTCTTCTGTTTTAAAGTCTTTTAGAAACGTGTTTTTGTGTTGTTTTTTTTTCCTAAAAACAAACCAAAAACAACCGCAAAGCAATGGAGTTGTCCTTTATTACCATTGGAATCTGAAGAACTGTAATTTGCAGACTGCTGTAGCAGAAACTGTGAAAGATCTCTTGTTTCTTAAGAACA
Organism: Scopus umbretta; assembly: GCA_013400535.1. Classification (NCBI taxonomy): domain Eukaryota; kingdom Metazoa; phylum Chordata; class Aves; order Pelecaniformes; family Scopidae; genus Scopus; species Scopus umbretta. The sequence goes on from VZTL01017438.1 coordinate 9,841, forward strand.
GATTCTTCTAGTTATGCTGAAATCTGCAAACTACCGTGGAATCATAACAAAGGTACAGCGTCTCAGATTTGTGTGTGGCAAGACTGCACTCCAGCAGCACGCAAGAGCAGCAAACAAGGTGATATGCGCTTCCCAAGACCTCCAGGTTACAGCCCAGATGTGTCCGTTTTGGCATTAAAAGTTATTGTTGTGCTACTGTGAGTATCAAAATGGTTATAAAACTCTGGCTTTTTATTGAATTTACTGACTTATAGACCATTGGTTGGTGTGCCTGAAATAGCTATAGAAACAGATCATTCTGAATAGCCAGTTAATCTGAGCTGCATCCATCTTCCACCGAAATAATTTTCCATAGACAAGTAGCGGGACAAAGAGAAGCAGGACATCAATTGCAAATGTCTGGGTAGCAGCATCCTCTAAAAAAAATACTGTGTTGTGTCTGCTCCTTCCCCCCCNACTGGAGTGTGGAGCTCCAGCCCCAAAAGGAGACACCTCACGCCCTTCACAGGATCTCCTTTGTTTTGTGCTGACAAAATGAGTTCTGTCTTCAGTCTTTACCTTTTGCCTGGTGTGCTGTTTTTTTGTCTTAGAATAACATTTTTGCTTTGCCTATATTTTTGTCGTACAGCCTGTCTTTCAAGCTTGGCTCTGGTTCTTAATTCCGTTGGATAGTCCTTTTAATTTCAAAGTGTGATGTTAATCTGAATTTTCCTGCAGGCGTCTCTAATATGAGTGATAGGTGGACTTCTCTAGCTTCCTTTCATGGCTGCCTTGGAAGCAGCAGAAACGTGATAGTTATTTGTCGCAGTGGTGCTCATATAGGGTATGCTGACTGGGGGTGGAGGGAGGGAGGGACTTAAATAACTGAATGGTCTGGTAGTGTGTTGTGTTTCGGAGAGTGGAAAAAAAAAAGGGTAAAAATTCTTAAAATAAGTGGCATTGGTTACAGACAGACAATTTAAGTTTCCCAAATAGTCCTTTTCCCTCTAGATTCCCATACGCATAAGAAAACTCCCTATTTCCAGTGCCAAGCCTAATGCCATCCTAGTTTTTGTACACATTAAGCTAATCTGTAACTGAATATGAAAAGGGTAAAATGGAAATGGCTGATAAACATGAATGACTGCAGAATGTTAAGGCTGAAGGCAAACTGTAGAGAGGAGTTCGTTCTTGTGTTTGTTTTAATTTAATTGTCTCCACTTGTATGTGCTAAAAATGGGCTCTTGTGCACGTACTTTTCAGTAAAGAGGAGGTTTTCTGACAGACTGCTGCAATATGCTGGGAACTATTGTGTTGCATTTTTCAGTTGCCTTGGAGAATGATTCCTGTGGGGTTTTGTAGCCTGTTTATGTTCATAAACTTCTGAAAAATTCTTCTGAAAAAGAGGGGAATCCAGGGCAGAGGAGACTGCTCCATTTCCTCACGCACCCACATGAAGGCTGCATACAGTCACTGACAGCGCTCGGAAGAGTGGGCTCGGGGGTGATGTTGTGCACTAGAACGTTATGCACTCGAAGTAAGTGGTGGAAGTGAAAGACAAACATGAGCTATCTGTGGATACCAAGATGTCTAGCGGTGTGCTGGAAACTACGTACTGTGCTGTCTGCTTGTGGGATGGCAGTACAGAATATGCAGTTGTTGAGTGCACTGAAAGAAGTGGTGGATGCTATGGGCTGTGCGTGGTTATGGAAGAGGAGATGAACCTGGAGCTAAACTGTTCTTCAGGGGAAGGTGAGAGAAGAGGTGGAGGTGGCTGGGAGGCTCTGCAGGGTTCAGCAGCTCAGAGCTTGAGCGTAGTATCTACCTGGGAAAGCACCCATTTGTATTGCTAGACTAGGTGCAGACTATGACAGTGGATTCTTTGTTAACAAACAGTCTGGAGACAGGGAGAAAAATGATAGAGTTGGAAACTTTCTGGGGTTGAAATCAGTAATCAGTGTAGAGTAGCATCTGCTTTCTGTCTTGGGCAACGAGTAGGGAGGCAGAGGTGAGTCAGGAAACTGGGTCCTGGAGGTCTCCTGGACCAGGAGGACAGGTCTTGCAGCTCTTGTTTCCAGCACTGAGTTTTGAGAATTCTGACAGAAATGATGGAAAAACCCTAGACCTGGCCTGGAAGGAGCCCCTTATGTCTGAGAGTAGGAATAAAATAGTATCATTAAAAGATGAATCTAATTTTGTGCATTTGAAAATAAGTACTTGAAGAACAACAGGTAGATAAGTAAGTGGTAGGTACTCACAGTGCAGGTACTTTGTAGTGCAGTAGCAGTTCCCTGGTAAACAGGTTGAAAGCAGATTTTGAGAAAGCATTTCCTTGTACCTGATAAAGTTGTTTTGGTTTGTGTTTTATTTTAAAAAAAAAAAAAAAGGTGGTGGTGTTGTCTTCCTTGCTTTTAGGGGTGAGTGTGATGAGAGTCTAACACCTTTCATGCTGCTGCAGGACCTTTGCTGGCCAGTGCAGATTCTGAAAGAATAACTTGTAGTGGATGAATATCTGGATGTATTCCTTAACCTCTTTGCTGATTTTAAACAATATTGTTTGTGGTCTCTGCATGTGATAACTGTTCTGTGGAAAATGCAACTTTCAAATGTTTCGGCAGAAACATCAGAAATGTCTTAACCATAAGGAAAAAAATAAGAGTATTCATTTTATAGCTACACATACTGATAACTCCTATATTTCTGAAACTGTTAGAACCCAAAGAATTCCGTGGCTGTTCAGAGTCCTTGTATAAAGAAATCTGAGGTGCTGGCTGTGTTTTGAGATACTGGAAAATTGAAGATGGATTTGCAGCCTTGCTGTCTTAATCACATAGGCTGCTCTAGTTCTGGTTGCAGCTTTTTGTAGCTTGCACAGCAGTTGTGTGAATAATGGCATTTATGAAACCTCTTTTTTTTTTTGCTTTCCTCACCAAGGCTCTTTGCTTTATTGTGGAATTATCCACTGTCTAAATGCAAATTGAGATTGGAAGTATACTTGCAGCTAGGGCTTTCTCCTAGGATGACGTAAATAACGTGTTGTGCAAAAGTTATAAGTTGCATGTCTTCTGCCAGTCTGCTGCCATGAAGATTACTAGATTTGATCAGCTCAAATGATTTGAGGTAAAAATGTTGTGCTTTCTGGGCATGTCTTGGGGGAAGAGGAACTGCCAGATCTTAAACACTTGAAATATGACAAAAGGGCCCATGCTAAAGGGAGGTCAAATCTCATTCAAAATTCTCATTTGGAAACTGAGTAAGCCTCTGAAGCTTATGTTTAAATAGTATATAATTGGCACTCTTTTACGCTTGTTTAAAGTATTAACAAAGTAAGCCAGCAGTTTGTTTTGTAATATTATAAAATACTCAGAATTGTGGATTCTGACTTTATGTAGATGATGGTAATCAGCTCACCCTCCCCTGTTAATTTAAGTCTTGGAAATGCTCTTTAACAGTCAATACAGGCAAAATTTATCTAAGCTTGTTCAAGCAAGGTAATGGAGCTGAGGCAGGAGCATCAAGATACTTAGCTTTGCTGCTAATAAAAGGCTTGCTTGCTTTCTGGTATCCTTGTACTGTAAAGCAGTCTTGAGTTTAGAGTAGAGAAGCCCATCATGTGTGAAAGGATGGGAATAAAGTTTCAGTTTCAGGCTTCATCCCGCCAATGCTCTTAACTCTCGTGCTCCTCTGCCCCCCGCTGCCCCCCAGCTTTTCTTTGCGAGCCTGGCAAGTAATGCTGCGTGTTACTGCTATATGGAGGCTGAAAACCATTCAGGAGGGTTTTGTGTTCTGCCTGGCTAGCCTGCTGTTCTCTCTTGTCTCCTCTGAGGCTCAACAAATGGTTTCTGAGACCTTGTTGAGTCCCCATAATAGCACATTTGGGATTACAGCATAGCTTTATACATAGCTACAGTTTTTCGTTAGGTACAAGGCCACTTGTGAACTAGTTGCTAACTTTTGTGTATTGTGGTCTTCCCATTTGAGAAATAGCTATTTCAATAAATATGTTGAATTTTGTACAGAAACGTATGAAGTCCTTAGTAGCTTATATAGGAAAGGTACTGGATCGACAATTTAATACTCTGCTCTTTTACGGAGAATTCTACGGCCGTTGCCCTTTTGCATGTGTTTTGCATATCCTAGCGAAAGACTGACTTAAGCATATGAAGATTGGGATGCCAAAGAGTCCTTGTAAATTATATGCAATACTTGAGCAAAAAGATACTGCTGTTTAGGCAACAGTTTCCACTCAGCTTCATCTTCACTACCTCGAGTGTTAAGTGGTAGTACAGCAAACCATATTGTGCAGTCAGTTTAGGTTTTGCAGGAAAAGAACTATCAGCCAGGATTGAAGCTGCAGATATTTTCTTTAAAGGACAAAATGTTCAGGAGAACATAGTGATTTTTCTCAACTACAGATGATAGCCTAAACATCCAAAATTGAAATTAGTCTTGGAAAAAAAGCACATGTTTTGCGAACAGAGGAGAACACAACTAAAGGTCACTGAAACAATCTGCCTGTTTTTCTGGGAAAGCTCCGTGCTGTGTGCTTGTAACACCTTGCATACAAGATGTTGACATTTGAATAAAGGACGCTTGAGAGTTGCATTAAAAAAGAAGACTCAATTCATTACTGTGTGTGTGAATAATATGTGCGGCTGAGAACTTGGAGTACAAAAGGATCGGAATTGCAGCAAACCGGTGATTCTACCTTGTGTTTCTGGCCAAGGTGTGTTTTCTGGGAGAGGCATAGCCTTATCCTGTGAGGGTGGGCCCTAGCTGCAGGTGTACTTTCAACGACTGTTTGCATTCAGACACTGGATAATCCCACAACGAAGCCTTGGAAAGTCAGTTTCCATCAACTCTGGTGTTCTCATGGAACTACTGTGCAAGCTCAAGGTATGGAGCTTAACAAAAGCAACTGGATGAAGCTTTACTTGGGTGGACTTCAAGACAGCAAGGTGGCAAACTTGTCCCCGAGTATAATTTGAATCTTCTCAAACTTTTTGTACTTGCAGTGCTTGGCATTCAAACTCTTTTCTTTTTGGTTGAATGTCAATCCTGTTTACGCAGGGCTGAACAAAACAACCCTTCATAAGTAAGTGTGCTAACAGTGCCATTCACTGTTAGGTTAATTCAATTTTATAAAAGCTCAACTGGAAGCTTGTATGACTCTGCCAGGTGACTGTCAGATACTAAAAAACTCAAAAAGGAGTATCTATTACAACACTGAAAGCTCTATGGGTAAAATTCTAGGCATATGTAAGGGGGGGGAAATAGTGTTAGGACTGCATTTCCATCTGCCTGACTAGTTTGCTTATGCTGTGTGAGATCAGAGAGGCTACAAAGCAGAAAATACAGCAATTGAAAGGCTTGTTAGCCTCATTTCATTTAGGTGGATGCTTTGTCAGGGAGAGATGCCAAGACAAAACTTCAGGACAGTGAGTAGCTACTTGCTGAAAGAGCTAGTCAGGGCACCCACAACAGGAGAATCTACCTGGGACTTGGCCTGCAGTGGGATGAAAGAGATGGTGCAAACTATTACTGCTGAGGGCTGTCTGTGACAAACGTGGTTTGTACTTTGCTCCTGGAGGGATGCTGAATCTGTACCAGGTTAAGAAGTCTGCTTGAAGTACCACTTCAGTTTAACAAAAAAAAAAAAAA
>VZTL01017438.1:15500-28879 GCA_013400535.1 Scopus umbretta
AAAAAAAAAAAAAGGAGGGGGAGGTGGTGGTGATGGGAGGAGACTTCTTAAAGCTAAAAGAGCCAAGAACGTGAAATGTTGCAAGCTGCTTGGGAACTGTTTTTGAAGGTTCTCTGGGTTCACAGTGAGTATTTTGGTGAGTATGTATTGCTCATCAAGACACACTGTAAAACCATCAATTAAATAAATATGACATGGCCAAATAGTATAAAGGAAGCCCTTAGGAGTGAGAATACATTCTTTGAAATATGAAGTCTTCTGTGAATGATGAATGTAGAGAAGGCGGCAAGTGATGGTAAGCTAAGTGTAGAAATGTAGTGTGACAGCCCCCCCTTGGCAACCTCCCCCCAATATAAGCCCTCAAAGCCACACACAAGCTCCCCCCACCCTTCCCCAACCTTGAGAAACTACTTGAGAAGGGAATGAAAATCTTCCTTCCCTCCCTTCTTTTTTGATGCATCAATAGCACAATGCTATCTGTAGGACCAGGGGACCACTGAACTGTAGAAGGGGTGTTTAGAGAAGATGAAATGACAGGAGGAGAAAAACTTTGGGTTTGCCTGTGCATTATGGAAGAACTTAAAGATCTGGAGGTGAAGAAATGCATTGGGGTATCTGTCTCAAATTGCAGTGTCGGGGAGGGGGCTGTTAGAACAAACTGAAGTTGAAGGGCAGTCAGTTGTCAAAATGAGATGTGCTCACAAATCTGAGGGAGTTCAAGAATGAAATAAGCAAATTACTAACCAGAAAGTATGACCCAATGCTTTAAATTGTCCTGGTCCTAGAAGACTGGAAGAGGGCAGCAGTGACCTCAGTGTTTAAAAGGAGTTACTAAAAAAGTGGAAACTGCTGACTGGTAAGCTGAACCAAGAGCAGAGATAGTGGACACATGAAAGGTGCCAAGTTGAAGAAACAGCCACTCTATAAAACACATTCAACATCTCCTAAGTCTATTAAAATCCTTTGACAGTGTTGACATATAGGTTAAGGCAACATAGTTGATGTAATCTATCTAGATTTCCAAAAGGCATGCTGTGAAGTCCCCTACCAAAGACTTAAGCTGAACTTAGAGATGGTCCTTCTCTGGGTAGAGAAGCTACTTAAAAATTCAAATTAATGGCGAGAGGTCATTGGTGGTATCTCTCAGGAATCTGTGCTGCTCAGCAGTTTTGTTTGGAAATCACTTGTCATAAATAGTTGGGAAACAGTTTTACTGATGAGAGTTACTTGGGATAGTGGAGGCAAGGACTGATTGTGAAGGCTTGGCCCTCAGTATCGCAAAGTCCTTCTCTGATAATGTATCATACTCATTGAAGTGATCTGTATGGGAAAATGGTCCTTTCTTTACTCGCACAACGGTAGCCTCTGCATTTATTATTACTTAAGAAAAAGATTTTGGAGTTTATAATGACAGTTTTGTGAAAGTGCCAGCTCAGGGCAAGTAATTGCTAAAAAGCAGAGAGAATCACAGGACTTACTAGCAATGGAGCGGAGCACAAAGCACGGTGTCATTGTTGCTGTAAATCCTATTTTCAGTATTGTAGGCACTTCTAATCCCTTCATCCCAGGCAGGGTATAACAGCCTTAAGGAGGGCCAGCAAGAATACTCAGAAATGTGGAGCAGTGTCTGTATAAAACTTCAGATGTTCCCATAGATGAGGACTCTCTTGCATCTGTGAGAGTGAGGGACAGGGAGAATCTCTGAAATTCTGAGTGTCATTGAGAAGATAGGAAACAGTTGTTCAGTGACTAGATAAATTTATGAAAGATAAATCCATTAAGGGCTATTAAATAAGAAAATATACTCTGAACCTGTAGCTCCTACAGTAGTATGTTCGTGACTGGTAGGCAAGTTTGTGCCTTACAAAGCTTATTATAAGATTTTTTTTTTAAAGCAGCAAATATGTTGTTTACTCCATGTTAACCAAATAATTTCACAGATTTGACTACTGAAAAAAAAAGAAAAGTACCAAACATGGAAGTTAACCCAATGAAACGACTGTTTTCTGAACTTCAGACCAGTGCTTTAGCCCTGTTTGTCGTTTGCTTTTCAGAACAGATGCTTTGAAATGCTGTGCTGTCTTTATGGAACTTGTAGTTTCTGAAGTGGTACAAATACTGAGGTGACTTAAGAGCAATCTGAGAGGAGGAGGAAAGCGCAAATGAAATACAGCAATCTTTTTCCTTTATAGAGAATTTGCATAGGTACCTCTTGTATTGCTTTATACAAAAGTACTGGTAAAACGGCCATGTCCTTCAATAAAGCAGCACGGAGCTTTGAGTCCAGAATGGGGTATTGCTGCCTGTCAGCTTGTCTCCTCGTAGGAACGATCTTCATAGATGTGTGGTTTTAAAACTTAGTTTTTAGGCTGGCTATCAAATTACAGTTTTGTGGGAGAAGGGAGGAGAAGCTACTTAGTCAAATCCTGGGGATTCTTGCTTCTGTTGAACTTTTGTGCTGGAGTTCGTTGCAGGACTAGGTGGGGGGGTTGGTTTGTTTTTAAGTATTTGTTTATTTTTAAATTATGGCCAGCCATACTCCCCATGGTTTTACCACCATCAAAGAGCAGGGAGTGAAGTGAGTGGTATCCTGCTTTTTCTCCTCCATCTCTCTCTCTCCTCTACCCATTCCTTCATTGTCTTTTGCTCTGACCACATACTTCGGTACTGGTTTTGATACTTATCGTACCCCACTGTAGGCTAACAGAATTTGTTAACCCAGGAAAAAAGAAGTGAATAACTTTTTGCTGAATGCAGGAGGTGAATCATGTCATGGAGGAGTGTGGCACAGATCAGAGCTGGCATAAGGGGAGGGATTTTCTGGCAGGAGCAGCAAGGCGGAGTTGTCACGAAAAGGCTTTTCTTTTGACAGCAGCAAATTCTTAGATCAGAAGAACCGCATGTACAGTGTATCATTGAATTTATTTGGTTACTTTGAACTTCTTGCCAAACTACATGTTGTGGCGAAAGGTGTTAATTTTTAAAAAATCCACGAACAAAAGGAATAAAATGAATCTGTAATTGCCATTCACCACGTAGCTGTCTCAGAAGCCCTAGTGTTTATTGGCTTGCTGGTGATGGCTTTTCCTCCATCTGTGGAAATAACTTTTTTTTTTCTTTTTTTTTTTTTACCCACAAAAAGGTCTGATTACTGAAGGATTTGTTTTGAAGTAGAAAATATGCTCAACATAAGCCTTGCTACCTGATAAGAGTAATGATGCTGTTCTGGCACAGCAATCTTGCCATGTTCTGTAAGTATTTTGGGAATGGAAAAAGAATAAAAGCCTTAGACCCTTAATAAATTCAGTTGTGTTAGAGCATCTTCCCCTGCAATACCTTCTTTGTGTTAGCATTTGGATGAGTAATATGCCTTTATTTTCACATGACATCTTGTAAATTTAGATCCGAGACCATTAAACGGGCTTCAGTCACAAACTGTGTTTTTTGGTTTTTTGTAAAGGTTTTTTTTTTTTGTCTTTTCCTTAAAGCACACTGTGTCTAAAAATTGCATACTAAAGTGTTAGCAAGACTTAGTCATGCTGAAGCATTACTTTTCTTTTGGGATAAAATGTATGTTTCTGAGGCGGGGGGCTAATAGCAAAAAGAGCGAGCACAAACTGGCTCTTTCTTGCCTCTGAATGAGCTGTTTTACTTGTTTGCATTTTTTTTTGCATCATGTCTATATTTTTAAAAGGAAAAAAACCCTAACCATGCAAATTTGTTAAAATGTTACTTTAGAGATAAGTCTTTAAATTTTCTCTTCTACTAGGTTGTTTAGTATTTCCATTTAAATGTGATTTTTCTATTAGTTGTTCTCTAAGTTAGATTTTAATTCAGCTAGAAATTATTGACAAACTTGAAGATAAGCACTGCCTAGCATTAAGATAGTAATATATTTTTGTTATCTCTCTGGAAGAAAAAGAGAAAAAGGAGAGAACAGCAGGGTAAATAAATTAAATATGAAGTTTCTGTCAACTGCTCTGAGTTTTGCAATTTATTTAAGTTTAATGGTATGACTATGCAAACACTTCCTAAGGCTCACCAAAACTTACTGGGATCATACGGCACACTGGTTGAAACTTGCATCAATGTAGCTGTAATCTATGGCATACCTTTATAAAATTAAGGACTGTATTCATTAATAAGAGTGGTTGCTCTGGATCTTATGAAAGGTCCATCCAGCTGTCTTTGACAGTTAACTCTTGCAGATCTTTAGGAAGCAAAGTAAGACGTGCAAGCATGTAGCAGTGCTTCCTACTGACACATTTCTGCTTCATCTAGTATCCAGAATTACTATCTTAAGGTGAAATTAAAATTTGGGGTCCTGGATTTCCACTGTGGTGTTCACCTGTAGTTGTTGTTGCACTCTTTAGAAGCAAAGGAAAAGGAACCTTAGGAGATAAATGATGTGGTGTGTTTTTTGGTTTTTTTTTTTCCTTAGACTAATTTTATTCTATTTTAGTCTGTTGTATTCTCTCTGTGAAACCAGGCAAGATGTAGCCTGTCTTCCTGATAGTAGTTACATAGCAATATCATTTGAGAGTCCCTGCAAATCAGCAATGCCTACAACAAGGAGGACATGCCCCTGGAAGTGTACTTGTTGGCTCGTCAGGGGTTGCATGGCTACTGTGTGGGTCTAGCCCAGCACTGACTCCAGAGGTGGTTGTTGGCGTTGCAGGGGAGCGTGCTGGCTGCTCCTTCTTCCTGGCCACCGCCTCAGGTCATTCGGAAATCTGTGTGCCAATGCAGCTCTGCTCCGGGTTGTGTGCGGAGGGCTGGTCCGGCAGGGGTGCCATATTGTTAGCAGGTGGCTGATCCAGCTCTAGCTGATTGTAGACAATTGTTCACGACATATTTTTTTGAAATACGCTTCCGTGCATTTCTTATTCATATTTTTCTTGCATATCCTCACGTTTGATGTTAGAGAAGAAGTAGACAGCACTTATTACTGTAGGAATATGGAAAAAGACCCCCAGGTCTTGCTCTGTAAAGCTGCTCTTGACCCACTTGGCAGTGTGTCCAGTTGCGTGGGGTTATTCCAAACTAGAGACGGGCGTTTACACTTGTCTGTGAACTTTCCGAGGTTCTTGTCTGCCCATTTTTCCTGTCTGTTGAGGTCCGTCCAAATAGCAGCTCAGTTCCTCAATGCATCAACCACTGTCCCTAACTTAGTGTCGTCTGTGGATTTGCTGAGGATGCCTTCCATACCATTGTCCATTTGTTAATGAAGATGTTATATCAGCCCCTGTATCTGCCCCCGAGGGATGCACTAGTAACTGGTAGCCTGTTGGATTTGTACCATTGATTACAACCAGTTAAGTCTGGCAGTGCAATCAATTTTTCATCTGTGCTGTAGTTCAGCTGGCTAAGCTCTCTGTCTAATTCGGCTGTGAGTATACTATGAGTTCATGTCACAAGCTTTGCTAAGGTCAAGGTAACATCTAGTGCTTTTCCGTTGTCCATAAAGCCAGTCCTCTCATTGTATAGGACAATCAGGTTGATAAGGCACAACTCATCCTTGGAAAATCCTTGCCAGCTGTTCTCAGTCATTTCTTTTCTTTCATAGGCCTGAAAATGGCTTCCCAGGAGGGTTTGCTGCATAACCTTTTCAAGGACTGAGGTGAGGCTGATTGGCCTTATAATATCATTGAACCTTTTTGCCCTTCTCAAAGGTGGTCCAGATATTTGCCCTTTTCAAATCGTCAGGAATGTGCCATGATCACCATGACCTTTCATAGATGCTAGAGTGGCTTTGTGATGACATTTGCCGTCTCTGTTAAGCACCCTTGAATGCAGCCACCTGGTCACATGGACCTCTGTCTGTGTCCAGTTTGTTGATATCTCTAATTTGGTTTTCCTGTACTTCCTTTCACCAGGACTGTGCCACTAGCCTTGGTAATGTGGTAGTTCTGCAAGTGGACTGTGATGTGAAGACAGATGCTAAGAATGCATTGAGAACCTCAGCCTCTTTTGTGTCTTTTGTCACTTGGTTTTTCCACCACACCCATTTTCTGGGTGGGTAGCTAATAGCTATAAAATGCAAAAATAAATAGAACTCCTGGTATAAATATCTTATTCTGGCAAGACTATTTGGTGCCATAAATGTGGTGTTGAAAGAGGAAAAAGGGATGATTCTATCCTTCTTCATCATTTAAATGGGTATCATTTAATGGGCACTGCTCTGGTCTTTCTCTGCTTCCTGAAAGACGATGCATTGTTTTGCTGTGTGTTTAAGTGTTTGCTGTGGATGCAGCAGTTCTTTGGGCATTTAGTATAAATGTATAAAATCTTGCAGCTTCAAAAACTGAATTTGTGTATTCATATACGTCCAAAGAACTGAATTACTACTTCTTTCTATAGACTTCATTGAATGCTGTGTACGTACTGGGCTGACTTTAGTATTTTAAAACCAAAAAAGAATATTGCTATGACTTGGGGGAGGAGGCAGGGGATGATGCCACAAAGTGAAAATGCCAAGTCAGTCTCTTAATGTTATAATTTGCTGTTGTGTTTTATTTTCACATTCTAATGCATAGCTGGGTGTTTTGCCAAGTTCTTCCTTCCATCTCAAATCTGCATGTGGAGTAAGTCCATATATTTGCTATGTTCAATTTCAGTAAAGCACTTAGAGGAAGAAGTGTCAAGAAACCTAACTTGAATACCACCATTTAACTCCATGGTATCTTTGTCTTAATTTGTAGTTTAAATTTAATCTTTGATGTTGAACACGATTCTAATAGTTACAGGTAACGTATAATAAAACCTCTGATTCATCTATTTCCTTTTTTGAAGTTCTGGTAGGTAAGAGAGCATTTTGCCTTACCTGGCCCCCTAGCATGTATGAAAGCTCCTGTCTGTATTTTGCTGTTAATAGTGAAGATGCGCTACTGTTTGTACAATTTAGAGGTTGGAGTTACTCAGCATTCATTGAGGTGAGCTGTTGGAAGCTTAAGATGCTCTACAGCACAAATGCATTTTTGGCTAGTAAAATCAAAATCCTGTATTTTATGCATTCAGAGAATTTTGAGTTAGCACGGCTGAGCCTGAATCACTCTGGCAATACTGCGACAGTTGTACTTAGGATGTGTTACTTTTACTATTATTGATGACAATGGAATTCTCGAGGGTAGATTTAAAAACACCCATGTGTTTTATTGGTGGTGTTATCTTTTAGTTTTGGTGTTCTTTAGGGAATAAGAACCATAAACAATTAACAGGTTCCTTAGAGTTTTCTGTAGAATAGATACTGCCTTTACAGTTCTCTGTGGTAGTTGTAAGACAGTAGAGCCTATTTCCCTCAGACTTTTAACTGCACTCAAGTTTTATGTTTCCTTATTTTTAAAGACAAAACTATTCATAAATTGTGACCAGTTAACTTTGAATTTGACATCTTTTTTTAATGGTAATGTAAATTTGGAATAATGACCATTGATTTTAAGGCTTCAGTACTTTATTCTGCTATTTTTATTACTTGATTGAATTTTAAATTGACCTAGTGATCTGAATAAAAGATATATTATAAAGTTGTGCCAATGCATTGCTACAAAATATATGATATGTGAGATGAAATAACAGTAGAACTGATATTTTTAATCTGCCTTTTAGGTAATAGGCCTCCTTTTTCTCCACATGTAGGGTATTTTCTCCTACTTGCTGAACATATTTATGCTTAAAGTATCCTTCTGAATAAAGGGTAGAAATATCAGGCATTTTAATACTAAAACTTTGCGACATGCTCACATTCAGCAGGCATCCATTCCTACTCCTTTTGTTTTTTTTTCTCCAGATAGACTGAATGTTTCTTATGGTGGTGTACTTCCATATTCAGTGGACCTTAAAAAAAATTAATATTTGGAAACAGCATTATAATACTTAATTCTCTGACAGGTGGCATTTTTGGTTTTAGTTTATTCAAGCCGTAAGAACAAAACTAGATAGTTACGCTATTTTACGGTGATATTGCAGGTATATCTGCTCTTGGCATTAAAGTCCACTGGAGCTGATGTTGCAGCTATGCATTTTTTCAGGTCTATGCCTCTGATGTTAATGTTGTCCCTCTGAGGAAATAACATTTTTACATAAGGTTATGTAGCTTGTGCGTGACTGCAATAAACACCACTATTTCCAGCAGCCGTGAACAAAGTAAGTTCTTCTACCACTCTCACAGCTGCCTGTTACCGGTGGGGAGTATTAATGATGAAGATGCCAGCCTACTTAAGTGCAGGAAAGTATGAATATATTAGTATGAAAATAAGTTTGCAGATTGACTAGTTTTTGTAAGCCTGCTGGTAGGTGGAGGAGCTGCTGAAGTTACTTGACATCTCATTCCCAGGCAGCAGAGAAAGTGGACAGGTTTTCCCAACAGGACCTCTCTGTTAGAAGGATAAATTTAGTTGAGTTATGCTTTGAGTCTTAATGTACCCTTAAAATGCAGGCTGCTAAGTGGCCAACGCTGTTGCTGAGTCAGCTATGCAAGATGTTTATAAGCAGATTTCTTTAACTCTGTTCTTACTTTTTGCCTTTTCCTGTCTTGTCATTGAACATCTCTTCATCTTCAAAGAAGGAAATTGCTCATATCCCAAACCATGCAGAGGCCCGTTGGCACGTGTTATGATGTAAACAGACTATAGGCAAAATATTTTTGGAAGCTGTGTAAAATAAGCTTCGTCACTCTGTTTGGCCTTTCATTTGGCTTCATAACCCTTTTGTAAACTCTTAAGTCTTCGAAGTCTTTGGTGTTTTTTTCAGGTTCTGGAGGAGAGTGCAGCATGGTGCTAAAAATGTGCTTTATCCCTAAATTGTAATTTCTTTTCCTTCTTTTTACCATGCTTATATTTCCTCTAAACTGTTCGGGTAGGTTGAGGCAGAGGCCACTTGCTCTCGGTTCCTGCATGCAGCACCCTGGCAGAGCAAACGAGCGAGTGGTTAATTCCCCACAGCCCTGGGCTGCTGTAAGGGCAGAGCAAGGTTCAGCATGGGATCTCTGGATCTCAGTTCTTTAACTGCCTTTTAATGTGAAAAGATTAATTTTCAGAGACTTATTTCATCCATTGTTTTGAGGAGACCAAATGATGTGTTCTTAAACCGCCCTGTCAAATTTCAGCAAAATCATTGTCAAAGAGTTAACATGCACAACTGAAAGTGTGTTCTTCCAGTTTTGTTCTAGGAAACAGCTGAATTTTTTTTTTTTTCTAAAAATTTCCAGAGAAAGTCTGCCATCTGGCATGGAAAATTTTAGCCCAGACTTAATTTGGCAAAAATTTGATCAATTAAAAATAGTTGTACAGTCTTAAACGTAAACCAGGCTTCATTGTAGACAGTGCTACCAGAAATGCTTGTAATAATACCAGTTGTATGGTAGCACTTCTCATTATGCTGAGTTCTCCTTCAGAAATCTAAGCAGATAAGCACCAGGGAAATGAGAGCAACCTGTAGTCTGACCCATTTTGCTCCACATTCTGTCGGTGGTAGCGCGTGTAACAGTAGCAGTTGTGTGGTAGCACTTCTCGTGAAATAAGGATCTCTCCAAACACCTCGAACTAAGTAGATAAACACATAGAGCAATGAGAATAAACTCCAGTCCTCTCAGCTTTGCTTCATATTTGTATCCAGTAATGGCCGTGAGCCATTGCTAGCTAAGGTAGTTAGAGGGTAAAATGATTTTTAGCTGAGAAAATTTCCCTGCATCATTTTCTATCAGCAGCATGGGAAATCTCTGTGCTGGAGAGCAGATTGGGCTTGTATTTAGTAGCTGCTCACGGAGTGGTCCATAACTCCCCTATCCACCATAAATTTGTGTAATTTGGTTTGAAATTAATTTATACTTTCGATCCCTATAATATTCTGTCATCACGAGTTGCACAGTTTAATTATGTGCTTAATACAATAATGGTTTCTTGGTTTTGGGCTTCATGCAACTTGCTTTCCTCTAAGGTGAGAAATAGAGGATTGTTGTTCCCTATTCGCACCTTGTTTTGGCCATGTATGAATCTGTGCTCAGCATTGGCTCTTTCTCTTCCAGACAAGGATATTTTAGGGTTTTATTATATGGAAGCTTTTTAATGCCTTCTGTTGTTGTCCTCCCTGCTCTTTTTTTTTTTTTTTTTTCCTGTTTGTGTCAGATCCTGTATCTTTTCCCCTCTTTTATCTTGCCGAATCCATGTAATTGCCCTCTTACTGAAACCTGCTCTTGCCCACTTGCTGCTTCATTCTTCCTGCTCATTAACTGTGTTCAGATAATTAATTGTCCATTAATCTTCCACTTTTTCTCTCTCTTCTGTTTTGAAAGGTTATTGTTAACAGTGGGTTGTCTTTGAACCCCATGAAAAATCTTTTGAACAGGATCTGATAATTTGAGGGATTAGAAAGGTAGTGATGAATGTGTTTCAGGTAGGAATACAGCAATCCAAAGCCTTGCAGATATTTAGCGTGAGCTGGAGGAAACAAGTGTATATGTTTTAAATGCTTAACTACAGTTTTGGTTTATTTGCCTTTAGGATGTTTGAGTTGCATTTTTTTCAGGGCGGCTCTTCACAGCTGTGAAAGCTGTATTCATTAAAAATTAGTAAGGATTCTTATGTAACCTGGAGATTTGGGGCTGTATGAACACTCTAAATACTGAAGGCAATACTGTTAAGTGCTGTGGATGCCAGCCCACAAGTGGAAAGCACAAGCACTCCATCTCTTAAAAAATTTGAGCTCTTTGAGGCTGAGGATGGGCAAGAGTTCAATGTCGTCTTTTGCTGCAGTATATCTCTTCTTCATTTTGCTTTTGGTAGCTGGAGTTACTAATAGGCTTGCATTTAAATAAATGACTGTAGGGTGCATATTGGTTAAAGTACAGGGTGGCGGTGGTGGTGTTTTTAAGTGCTATACATGTTTAAAGCTGAAAAAACATTTCTCTGGATTCTTCAGATTGCACAGATACCTTGTGGGTTTTTTATTAGTCTTGGTAGTTTTATTAGTTTGGTAGGAACATAATATTAGGATGCATTCTGTGACCTAGAGGAAAGAAAAGATGTTACTGCGATGTTGCTTCTGGGCTACTCAAGAATTCATTAAAATATGGGGAAGACTTGCTGTGTCCCAGAGTGATACATACATGGGAGATGTACCCCTAGCTAGACTTACTTATAGTATGTACTAAATGTTTGCTTTGTTTTCTTCTTCATAAGAGAAGGAAGGAATGAAAGAAATGTCTATCATTGTACTTAAAAAAAGAAGTTTAAAAAAAAAAATCCCTATTTATGTAGTGAGAGCAAATTTATATTTTAGCTTTGTCAAGGTGGTGTTGTTAGCTTATGGTTTAGCTGCCATCCAAACATTAATCTAGTAAAGAATCAAAAGAAAAATAAGATGCAGAATTTGTATTTATTAGAAACTGTCCTCTGAATGGTGCTGAAGAGCTCACTTTGAATTCATGGTGCAATTTAAAAAAAAAATTTCTTTTCTTCTTTCACAGGAAAGATGATAAAGATTATGCTTTAAAGCAGATAGAAGGTACTGGAATTTCTATGTCTGCATGCAGAGAAATAGCAGTAAGTAACATTAGTTCTTTCTACTAGCAAACAGACTTATTATAAGTATTGATTTGAGTGCATGCTGTTTTGTTTTTTTTTTTCCGAATCATGTTATTCTACTATGGGTGCTATATTTTCATCATGGAGTTATAAAGTAGGTACAAATGCCATGGAAGATTTTGCGCACCTGTTACATTTGCTGGCTAAGAATGACAGTGTTTTTAAGTTACAATTTACTGCCTGCCTTGGGGCAGATTAACTTTATATGCAGCAGTTTAACAACACGATTAGAGTCAGTGGCTTAAATTATGTATTTGAGCTGACATTTGCGTTAGTACTTCAGTTATTTTCTTAAACAGATTAGTTCTTATTGGCTCATAATGATTAAAACATGTTCGCTCCTATTTAAGTGAAGACTTCAAACTAAACTGGCATTGTTGTTGCCTCAGAGACTGTAATACACCCATGAATATTATTCAGATATTTTCTTAGGTTATTCAGATTTACGTTTGTATATTCCATGTTGTAAGAAACTTGTGAATAATGTGGTCTAGTTATGGTTTCTGACAAGCTTCCAAAGAAATACTGGTAAAACCAGTTTTCTGAAGTTTAACTGTTGTATGTTCTTAGTTATACTGCTGCTTAGGTTTATTTTTCTTGAAATGCTTCAACTGACATTGCTTACTAAAAGGAAATGCATGTAACTTATGTGTGTGTGTGTGTGGAGCGATGAGTTTATTTTCAGTCCATGTTCCTCAAGAGAGTAAAACTATGCCTACCCTAATTTCATTTTTATTGATTGAAGTGAGTACCAGGCTTTCCAACTTTGTCAACTTCCAGTTGGCTTTGTGATTTCAAACACATTAGTCCTTGAGCTGAGTGAGGTGGAAAAAAAAGAAGTGCAAAGAATATCCTCCAGGAGAAGCTCTTTCTGTCCATTGATGACAGCTGAGCCTTGCTGCCATCGCAGACATCCACACTGAACTAAAGGTGCTGAAAACAGGGTCTCATTTTTTGCTTATTTCAACCATTTTGGCAGAAATTTTCCAAATACTGTTGACTCCCTCAGGCTCAATGCTTTTGGGAATTGTCAGCTATCATTTCAGAGGAATTCGGGAAAATTTTTTGTTTGCCTTTTTGCAGTGATTTACCTAAAGAGTTTTGAAGAGTTTGTTCTGCTTGAATTTGGCAGGAGAAGCTTGGCTGGTGTTAAGGAGGTGTCTCTGCTCTGGATGTGATGTTAACTCAATTTCTGTGTATTAAAAGAGAATCACTAACTTGGCTGACAGTCAGGAACGATTTGGCCTCATTGTATGACTTGAAGTGTTCTGTAGTCATTCCTCTTGAGCAGCAGGGTCCGCAGTAGTAATGGAAGAGGAGCAAGAAGCAGGGAGGCTTTCTCCTTGCTTTGAGCTGTTTGCAGCATGCACCCTTTGAAGAGAACACAGGACCCACGTGGGAGACGGTTAGTGGGGGAAGGAGGAGAAGATACTGAAGACACCAAAGGTGCCAAGAAGGCAGGTGCCGAGAGCAAAGAGGGAAGTGGAGCCCAAAAGCAGGTGTAGGGGTAGAAAGAGTAACCTGAAACAGCATTTCTTGAGCTGTTATTAACTCTGCTTTTCGTTATGCTTCCAGGTTTGCAACTGCTGATAATGTGGTTGAATTTCCCTTCAGTTGAATTAGTAATTCACCACGGGTTTACAGAGTTCAAATCTTTTTTCCTTCCTGTTCTTTTGATATTGCTGTTTGGAGTTAACAGGAGAATTTTTTCCCAAAAATGTGTTGTTCACTTTAATTTTGTTAAATAGATTCCCCCCCCACCCCCCCTTCCTATCAATTAATACTGTAAAAGGAAAAAAA
>VZTL01017440.1:5250-18842 GCA_013400535.1 Scopus umbretta
AAAAAGCAGGGTTCCCGGGGGTTCATTTCCATGTGAAACTTGTGGTTTGGAGGTGACCTGAAATGCTCCAGTGGGATGGTTGTTCATGATGAACTTTCCCTCCCTTCTGAGGTCAATCCTTGCTCACTGCTGCTGTCGCTAAGATCAGCTGAGAAGGTTCTGCTTTGGATTCCTGGAATGGAATTGGCCGGGATTGGTGGCAGGGTTTTGTCAGCCCCTTGACAGGTTGCCAGGGCTGAAGCCTGGCTGCCTGCGAGACGTAGTGACAAGGAGGGGGATTTCGTGTTCTGTTTCCAGCCCTGCCTAGGCTCCTGGCAGTTGGGATACGGTTTTGATCGGTGCACCCACTACAGCTTTATGTGGTGTGATTTGTAGTGTCACAACACGCCGCAAGGTTTTCTGTATAGATAACTCATGCAAAAGCTTTAGTGCTATTTGTTGGCCCTGCTGTCATGCAACAAACTCATTTCGATACTGAGAATCATCTTGCAGTTTCAGCGTAACAGTCGGGAGTAGCACGGCTACAACAGCCTCGTGACACAGGCTTGTGAGACAGAGCTATGGCGACCTGCCTAGCCAGGGTCTCCTCCGTTTGTGCTCTTCCCTGGGAGCTGAGCTTAGCAAGGCACCTCTCTTCCCTTGGAGCCAGGAGGCTGAAGATGAACAATCCTGTATTTGGAGGTCAAGTCATTTGTTGCGTTGGATTTGCATGCAGAAGGCGGGGAAGCTGTCGGGTTTGCTTATCACCAGCATGAGTGTGTCCTGCGTGCCTCGCCACGGTCGGCCAGCGAAGGTGGAGTGTGTAAGGGCTGGGACTGCACGAGCCTTGGAGCTCTGAGCATGATAGGTTGCAAGCTGCTATTTTTGTCTTGTACTACCATCGGAGCATTTCACTGATGCAGCGAAACCTCTGTTCTTCTCAAGCAATGTGCTAGTCTCCAGATTTCAGAAGAGCTGATGCACCCCCACATTAAATGCATATGGTGGGGATGTGCCTGGAGTGTCAGCTCACATGAAAAACATGATGTGGGGCTGCGTGTGGGGACAGCCGGCGTTGCAGCAGGGTCTTCAAGCGCGGGATCCCACCAGCAGGCACGCGTGGTCCAGCTGCTGCGAGGCACCACTGCCTCTCCCGTGTAGCAGATCTGTAGGGTATCAGCGGGTCTGGTTCATGCAATCCCATGCAGGAGAGAGGCTGCTGCACCACGCTGGCAGCCTCAGAGCACCAGGCACCCTGGCTGGGAAGCAGCGGTCAGATGAGGGAGTCTTACACATGTCTGCTAAAGAGGATCTGCAAGCTGCCGTGGGCGTCAGGAGCAGCCTGGCCGCAGCGGCAGGGACTCCACTGAGCTCCCGTGCCTTGCTGAGAAACCTCGGTGTGCGCATAGGGGGCTTTGGACCTCACAGCTACGTCATTCCCGAGCCGTGCCTCTTCATACCATTCATGGACACAACTACGTTGGCAGCATCTGAAGGTGAGACGATCCCCTTGTTCTTTCCTCTTGTAGACTTCCACGATGGATGACACCTCAGACGAGCCTCCCACTTCCGCTGTCCTCTTGGACAACTGTCACTTCTCCCAGGTCGTCTTTAACGATGTGGAGAAGTTTTATGTTCCCGGAGGAGACATACCCTGTTATTATACCCTCACCCAGAACATCGTTCCTCGCGGGAAGGACTGGGTGGGCATCTTCCGGGTAAGTGAATACTGTGAAACCAGATGTGCCAAGTATGAGAAGGCAGCAGCAGGCGGAAACAAATAGCTTGGGCTGTGATAGAATGGGGTTGGGGAATTTTTTTCAGTAATAACCTTGTGGGGTGGAACATCTGTATTGTGCCTAGGGACAAAGTGCCAGACCCGTTGTGACCTGACCAGCTTCAAGGCTAATCGAACACTCTGATTATCCTTTCCCGGATAGACCACAGCTCTTAGAAGTCAGGACACCAATGCAAAAGTCCTCCCAGTAACTGATCTGTGTGGAAATACTGTCCCATAACCATGACCCCATACCAAACATGAACTGTGTGGTGCCATGTAACAATTTTGCTCTTGCAGGTGGGATGGAAAACAGTCCGGGAATATTACACGTTCATGTGGGCTCCTCTGCCCAGTGGCGTCCACAGTGGTACCGCTGTGCAGCAACAGATCCAGTTCAAAGGTGAGTCGGGAGCTTGGCTCGCTCAGGGAATGTATGTGCACGTGCACGCCCCGGCACGCACGTACAGGCTCCCGCTTCGCTGCCACCAATGAGCATTGCCTTCGGAATGACGGAGTGACCGTAGGACCATGCTTTGGGAGACTTATTTCAAATCCCATAATAAAGCACAAAATTTCGAATCTGCTACATTCTGCCATCCTGACTGAGTGATATCGTTCGTGTTCTTATCGCTGGCACGAAGAATTACTAATTGATGCAGGAACAATATCGAGCAAGGATGTCTCAGCTTTCTGAGGTTCTCACTTTCTGTGCTACATAGTTGAGAGACCTGAATAATTAGAAACTGATGGTGGGTTTGTGTGTGTCTGAAGCTTACTACCTACCGAAAGATGATGAATACTACCAGTTCTGCTACGTCGACCAGGACGGCGTGGTCCGGGGAGCCAGTGTGCCTTTCCAGTTCAGAGCAGAGCCTGAGGATGATATTCTGGTGGTTACCACACAGGTAGGTGTCTCCTCTCTTCCCCTGCTTTTTTCTGCATTTACTGGCATATGCTCATTGCTGACATGGAGTGATCCGGTAGATTGGATGCCAAGCTAGAACTCGGCAGACTTGGATTCTAGGCTTTGCTACTGATCTGTCACACAAATTTGAGCAGCCTTTGTTTCTCTACCTGCCGTTTATCAGACCAGTTTACTTAGATTGTGAGCTCTTTGTAATGGGAGACGACATAATCCATAGTGTTTCAGGGCCTTCTGAATATTTTTAAATGAAAATGTCATTTGCATGGAAACAGTCTCCCATTAGATGGGAGTAAGAGCATGCGCGTGGACGATGAGCGAGGTGCTGTGAAGCCAAGCACTCGTATTTTCCAGTGGCTTGTGTGCAGCCCTTTTGTCAATGACTACACTGCACACATGGTCCTAATCTAACAAACTGCAGAAAGCCCCGAATCTCTGCCTCGGGTGTCTCCTGTGGACACGGAAGGCGTTGAGCATCTCCAAAGATCAGGGGCAGTGTGCGCTCAGTATTCAAGAACTGGGTTGATGGTCAGCTTTGGACAGACCGGGGAGGGTGCAGCAGCAGTCTGGTCTGCGCTAGCAGTGGAGGCACGGGGAGGTACACGCCTCCCTTCCGCGGAGCTCTGCTTTCCTTGCTCTTCGCGCTATGCTGTTTGGAATATCGCTTCTCAGTGCTTCTGTTACGACTGACCAACTCTGTTGCTTGCTAGGCAGAAGCGGAAGAGATTGAACTACAAAACAAAAATTTGTGTAAAGAAAATGAGGAGCTGAAAGCAAGCTGTGCAAGCCTCCAGAAACAAAACATCGATCTGCAGGAAAAGCTCAACAAGATGCAGGTAAACAAAAAAGTGACTATAGTAAGTCAGAAGCTTTAAGTCTGAAAGATGAAGAGGGACTGAGTCAGGTCTTGTTCCACTGTATGCTTCCAGGAGAAAATTACAGACATTTCTCCCCATATTATCTATTTAATCCTTTACCAAATCATACAACAACTCTACTGTGATAAGAACAATAATGATGAACAGGAGGCATCAGCAGACACAGAAGTCAGGAACATACGGGAAGGAGAGTGTTCAAAAATGTTCTGTAGGCTCTCCCAAAATCATATTATCATTATCTTTTCCCCCTTCAGTTTTGCTCAGGGCTTACTGTGAATTAAACAGGGTAGTCAGGATTAAATTAAATGAAAGAGTAGTCAGGATGCAAAGGAGGGATTTCCCTCCTTCAGAAGGGCTGCCTGGAAATGTTGCATTTGAGGGATTTTGCAGTTCCAGTGCAGAGCAGGACTATTGTTTGGGTCCCATTTACCTCCTGTCGACCTCACCGTGATTTTCAGGAGCTGCAGAATAGTTTGGAGTCTCTAAGGAGCAACACAGAGAAACTGGAGCTGGATTCCCTGAAAAAGGAAAATAAACTTCTAAAGGAGCTGGATGACTGCAGAGCGGCAGAACTGCACCGGTAAGTGTATTTACAGCATATCTCAGAACAGGATTACGTGTAAGCATCTTGCCTTTGTGGATTAAATTTCCATCCGTGAAAGTGTGGTGTGTTTTCATTTGTTCTGAGTAGACTCAAAGAACAAATTCAGAATTTGACCTCTGACAAGAAACACCTGGAAACCAGACTGAAAACAGCCCTGGATCACACGGACCAGCTGCAGGTAGCAAACGTGTAGCTGCCCTCTTTTGCTTTGCTTTGCCTCTGTCAGAGAACTAAGCAAAAAGTTCAAAAGAACTTGAGCAAATATGTGGTGCATGAGTTTCTTTTCTGATTGCGTGGGTTCTTTAGGAAAGTGTCAACCTTTGATATGAGTTGACCTCCAGTAAACCTCAAGAAATCGGTGTTCTGGAAGGAAGGGTAGAGGGGGATGTGCTAAGAGAAACTGTAAGGCTTTTATTCCCTAAAAACATCCCCTTTGCACGCTCATTACGTTGACCAAAATCAGACTGTTGTTTACCTCCCGCTAGCTAAGGATCCAGGCAGAAAACAATTGCGTTTTGAAAAACATTCTAGAATTATTTTCAGTACTTGGGTGAAGACCAGACTTCTAGCTGGGAGGTATGTGAAGGGAGAAGGTAGACTGAAAATAGCTTGGTTTTTAGGTCTGGGACCCAGAACGATGGGCTAACCATCTGCTGTGGAAACTCTGTTTTTCTCTTTGTTCTCTGACTTCCCAGACTACAAGTGTCATGCTGAAACTTAGAAAGGTCCTCGGAGAACGTATGAATGAATGCTGCGTTCTGCCAAATACATCAGCTCCAGTATAGCCCCACGTAACTGTTCTCAGTTTCTATGAAGGATTTAACGGAAAAATGTTTGCAGAAAAAAATTTAGGCAGCTGTGGGTTCTGGAGCTTTGCCTCTGCAGCAAAAGGTGCCTGTGCTCCTCACTCAGAGCCGTTCTGTTTTCACTTTCTGCACACCCTTCTTTCTTCCTAGTCTCAAGTGTTGAGTTACAAGAAAGAAGTGGAAAACCTGTCTCATATGGACCGTGACAAGACAGAGCAGCTTGAAAGTTTAAAGGAAGAGAATCGCCAGTTACGCGAGACTAGAACTCAACAGGTAAAGCCTTCCCTGAGTGTCACGGTGCTTGGGGGAGCCAGGGCGGAGAGGCAGAAGCATCCTCGGCAGTGAGCAGGTACAAATATTGCTGAATCTGACGAGAATCTAGGGGATTCTGTGATAGAAAGTGTCCGTGGCGGTGTGGCCGTCCACATAGGTGGTTCTCTGAACACACAATCTGAGAGATTCTTAGAGTGTACATACGTTCTTATAGTATACAGGTATGTTTTAGTTTTGGAAGAAATGCCTGTATAGGTAGACATTGTCATTCTGATTCTCTGTAGCAGGAAAATTCAGTCTCTGTCTTGATCTCTTTTGGTTCAGCTCAAGGGATAAAGTAAATCAGTGGGAATTCAGGATTGATATTTGGCTGATTGCAAATCATTGCATCTAGGCAAAATTGTTTCAGGACTGGGACTTACGGGTAAATAAACAAGTTACCCTAAATCTGCCCAGGCTACGTGCTGTTAATTTTACCTCCAACAGGAAGCTGACTAGTAATTGATCTGAGGCAGCAACCTTGCTGGTCTTCTGCCTGTTGATGTTTTTGTCTCTTTCTCATCTTTAATATCTCTAATTTAGTATTTAATAGTCAATAAAATAGATGCAATACGCTCCGAATGCACCAAAATAAGCTGTAAACAATGCAAAGTTTCTGTTCTGTAGTTCGGTGCTTTGCCCCCCATCCTTCTCTGACACCCCTTTGCAACTCTGCTCGTGAAAATCGGGGATTTCTGTGCAGAAGGAGCAAGATAAGGAGCTTGAGCGCTGCATGGAATACTTGAAGGGGACGGAGGCCAAACTCTTGCTTTGTCTGCCCCACTGTCTGCAGAACGAGCAGGTGCCCAGCGTTTCTGGGGGCGCAGCTGGGGAGATGGTCCCAGAAGCGCTGAGCACAGAGCTCTGCTGTATTGTATGGCACCGGCTGGTACCGGTGCAGGGGAGCTGAGAGTCACCAACAGCACTGTTTTCCACCTTCTTTCAATTTGCAGAACCATCACAGTTTCCCTGTGATGTTGCAGATGACTATATGTATAACAAATTTAAGTTTACGGACAAAAGGCTTGCTCTGCTTCAGGAACTTCTGTGGACATTTTAGAAGTAATCCACAAACCTCAGCACTGGAAATCACTCCTTGAAGGAATGTGAAGGCCATAAAAGAAAAGAGCAGCACGCTGTGGCATTTCTCTCTACTGAAGAAACCATCATTGGCAATGACTGAGGCCGTTGCATCATCTTTAGCCTGTTGCTCTGAGTGACCTTCTAAAGGTGCTTCTGTCTCTGTGCTACTCAGGGAGCTTTTGGAGGCTCTACTCTGACTTTGGCATTGAAAATTAGATGCCTAAAATAGATGATGTGATTACCTCTGCTGTGATGCCAAATGTTCAGGATTCTTAGAGCGATATTTGAGAATGACTGCAGAATCCCCAAGTACTCTAGCTTATCTAATTTACTGATTTAATTCAAGAGGCAGCTAGAAGATCAGTTCCTAAGGATGTGCTGGCTATCCACTATCAACGCAGGTCTCACAGCACCAGGAAACCTGGCAGACTTGGATAGCTCTCACCTGCCAGGGTGGATTTTTCAGCAGTAGGAGTTCCTTTTCTTCAGCTTCCCTCTTTGTTTGACCTGTCATATGTCCCCTTCGGAGGTCCTGTGTCATCTCGCGTGTTGTAATGAAAATACAGAGCATGAGTGGTGACATGAAGATATCCTAGGTGACAAACGATGAGGTGGTAAGACTCCCATTGAAAGTGAAGGTTGGTTTGTTGGTAATAAATGCAGCAGGAGGCAGCTACTATATGACAGCTGCAGTGCTTGGAGCTGTCATCGTTTTATTTGCCAGTTTCCCACAATTTGCCAAGTAACCCTTTTCCTTCACAGCAACAAAACCACAACTCAATGAGAGAACTTGAGGAGCAGCATTTGTTTCAGATTCTGCAGGCAAAAAAGAATGAAGCTGATGAGATAAGTCAGGCAAGAACTTGGCACAACTCCCTCGCCTTTCTGCTGAATTGAATATGGCACTAACCTCTCAGTCTAGCGTTCAGTTCCATTAACCCTTCTACCAGACGGATCACTAATTGTGCCTGCACGCGGACCGTCACCTAAAGCCAGGCTGCCAGGCTGTCTGCGGGCACGTACAAATGACCATGTGTGTGCACCCACAGTATGTTGTTGCTGCCACAACCGTACAGCCTAAGAGGAAGGGTCCAAAAACTTGCACCTTTTTCCCCCACTGCAGAATAGACTGGTTTACCCATAATAGCACGAGGATTTTCAAGAACCGGTAATGTTAGCTTGATTCTGACACTACTGAAGTGAATGGACTTACTTGTTTAAATGGGCATAGCCTTTTTGTCCAGTCTAAGCAATGACTGCTCGGTTTTGTTCCTTTCTTTGCATGACTTCGGGATAGTCTTCTGTCTTTTAAAGTGCATTACTCTGTTGTGATCATCTCATCTGCCTTTCTGAACAGGCCACAGAATAGATCCCTGCCCTTCCTTACCTCGCTTTCCCATTCGGTCAAGCAGGACTAACACTGAGCTACCTAAAAGAAGTTCAGAGCATTTTGATACATGATCAGAGATTCTGATACAAGAGGATCTATGTTAGTGCAAAGAGTGACTTTTCTCTGAAATGGTCTCCTGAGCTTCTGGAACTTCATCCTGCTCTTCTGTCCCTTTGCAGAAACTACGGGAAGAGAATGGAAGATTCCCGAGGTGCCTCTCACAGACTAGAGAGGTTTCTTCCTTCTCTGTTGTTTCGCAAGCTCAAGCTCCAAGTCCAGCTCCTAAAGTAGGAGGCCTTCTGTTTGGAAATCCATATTGTGGTGAGACTACTTGGCATTCTGTCTGAAACCGCAAATACATGGCAGTTAGACTCTCAGCAAATTATCCTCCCTCTCGAATTGAATGCTGTAGAAAAGACATTATTAGCAGCACCTCTGTGCAGCTTTGCATGTGTGCAGATGACTTGGCAGCTGCAAAATGCTGCCAGGTGTTAGGAGTTGACTTAAGTGATCAGCTGTCTGTTCATTTGCTGCCAAGAGAGACAACTATTAGCTGGTTTATTCAGCTGTGAGACAGCTAGTTCTGTGCCTTATGTCCAGTTTCCATAGCCCTAAATATAGAGGTTTAGATCCAGAGCCACATCCTCGTGTTTCAAGAATTACTAGTTATCAGCACATTACATTGTTAATCATTTTGTTGTGGCTAAAATGACTTCTTTTTCTAATTGCAGGAGCAAACCTGGGGGCAGGAGCTGCAGATGTAGTAAGTAAAGTGGACGTGACTGGACACGAATTAGTGATTTGAAATAAAACAACTCCCAAGTCCAGCTATGTAGCCAATTGTCTTCATACTAGTTTAGTCCTGGTAAGATAGCGGGCAACAACATGGAGCCACATACGCTTCATGTGCACAATTAATAACAGTTGTTGGTGTTGAGGAAGAGAAAGGAAACTCTGTTGACCTTAATCTTTAAGGACCAGCTCTTGGCAGTGTCTAATGTCAGAATGAGCAGCATGTAGCTGCTAAATACCTTATTACATCTTGGAGACATGGACATGTGCTACGTAGGATGGAAAGTTAGAGTACCTCTCAGAAGGTCTTGACTTTTAAGTGCTATTTAGAGAAGCCTGGAGACATTTGAAAACTTGAGAATATTAGAAGTCAGAAAGACTTGTCCAACAGCGATATTATATAACTACTAAACTTTTCTGTTTCTTCTCTTTGAATATGATTTTTAAACTGACTTTATTTGCATTTGCTTTGTGCTTCAAGCTTCTATAACGAAATGCCCCATGTGCGCTGACGTATTTCCTGAAGATATTGAAACAAGTCAGTACGAGGCCCAAGTGCAGAGCCATCTTCTGGAGTGCCCGCTCTGCAGTGAGACCTTTGAAAAGTCCAAAAAGCAGCTGTTTGATGACCATATCTTTTGTCATGGCCTGGAATAACTCTGAATTCATATCTTCTCTGTAGAATAGGTGGCAGAGGCCACAGCATAGAATAGACGAGAATCACTGTATAGGCTTGATTCGTGCTAATAAGATCACCCAGACAAGACTGACCATGCCACTAGTCCCGTAATTCTGAGCTGTCTGTTCCGTGCGGCACGTGACCCGACGCAGAAATCGGGTCAGACATCCCCATCCCGAAACTGAATCACCATCATCAAACTCAAGTCCTCTGTCTTGCATCAAGTATATATGCTTGTTAATCGAGTAACAAATCCTGTAAGTAGTAATTTAGTTGAACGTGGTGTGAGTTCTTCAGAACAGGATTGGCTACATAGCTCTTCATCCAGGTAGGGATCCAAGTGATGGGACGTAGCACAGCAGTTTTGTGTACTTGGCTGATAGATCTCTATTGTAAGGGTTTTACTCTTTAATAGAGCACTGTGACTGCTAACCAAAGACTAGAAAAATCTTCTAATCTTTTAGGATCACACCTTCAGTCCTGCTCAGCTTCTGGACTGCAGAATGAATTATTAATAAGTAAAAAAGTCTAAACAAAAATACATCTCTTCTTTCACCATCAAAGCGAAGCAAGTAAAGCAAGTGGAAGAGACATATGTATAAAGAGACACGGTATCTCTTTGCAGATCTGAAGGTCTAGGGCTGTCCTTCCGGCAGCTCGGCTTATTCTAGGGTGAGGCACATGCGCTGTTTTCTCCATCCATCTCATGATGAGGAAAACCTGAAATTTCTGAAGCGGAAGGGTCGGTGTGGCATGGTGCCCTCAGAAAAGCCGTAGCCGAGTTGTCTTGGCAGCACAGCGGATAAATGGTCTCTCGGTCAGAAACTAGGCATCCTCTATTAATTTGGATTATGTCTCTTTTATGTTTCTAACCCTTCTTGATTTAACAAGAAGAGCCTGTTCTCAAACCAAAACATTGTGATTCAAAACTAAGTGCCTTGGGATATTACAATGCTTTGCGCACAGTTTATCTGGTTACTATTTTTATTTCTGCTTTGAGATTTTCAATTTATGATTAACAGCTCCTTTTTCCCTGCAAACACAAGTGGGTAAAGGTTTATTACCCAGCTGTATTAGACTGTGTTTCCTGCTGAATATCTGAAGCAATAGAAGATGCTAAGAAGTTTACATAGAACTTTAAGAGTACTTAGAGTAACAAAGACTTCAAAACATTCTACTGTTTTGATTCTGCACAAACTTTTTATCAATGTAAGTTTAAGTAGAGTATTTCTGTCTTGAGATGTACTATACTGGTAAGCATTATTTTTAAAAAACTGTAAAAATAACAGCAAACAAAAATAAAAGCTGTACGGAGAAGATCTTTGAAAAAGATGTCCGTGTCTTTTCATTCTTAAAGAAATACATGGGAGGAATTGATGGGGTCTTAAGGGAGCTATCTGCAGGCTTTCAATTACTTGCCAAAGCTCCTGTGGACCAAAGTACTTAAGCACGCCTCTGAATAACTTTTAGCACGCAACATGGTATCCCTACCGGTAGCCAGACTGTTTCTCTTTAACAGAAAGCACATACTTAACTGATTGATCCTCAGTGGCTCCTCACAGCACAGGAATATATCATGAAGGCCAAAGGATAGTATGGGATAATGAGAACGAACCAGGAAAGTGAAATGAGCCGTATGGGATCTGTCTGCTTCTATCCGTTCCCAGTAGTGCCGATCTAAAAACCTAGAGCTGGCTGAATTTCTTCTGTGTCGCAGGAACGTCCAGCATATCGACACCCTTCTTTCCTAGGCTAGGAGAAAAAGAAGGGGGAAAAAAAAACAACAAAAGCTCCTCACTCAGGGTGATACAACATTATTAAAAAAATATTTGGTATTGTACATGTTTTGACATTATTGATTAGTATACCTCAACATTCCTGGCATAGCTTTATCCCAATTTTGACAATTGAACGTTCCACTAAAATGAGGCTCATTTTGACTGAACACTTGTTTCCTCAGGAAAAGTCCCATTGTTTTTCAAGAAAATGCTTCTTCCCCCCAACCTTTTCCCGTACATCCATTCTAAATTACATTTTTCTTCTTTTACTGCTTTGCATCTTGACAGAAGCAGATCAAACATGGAGAGACACAAAAGCAATTTTTTCCTAAAACCCTGGTAGTTCCCCCAAACGTTATCAGACCTCCTTCCTTTCTACACCGTTGCTAGTACCGGCTTTAGCGGCTCGTATCCTAAACCCAAACCTGGTTGCCTGGGGTTAGAGTTATGCCACAACGCTACCTATGTCCCTGAGCTACCGGTGCCAGGGATCAGTGCCCCAAATTGCCTCTCCATCCCTATTGCACCGGTACCTATCATTTTCCACTTGCCCGCTCCTCTCGTTTTTACAAATCTCAGTGCCTGTGTTGAGGTGCCGGCCCCGGGACACAGGCAGCAAGCGGGTGACCGGCAGAGGGGGTCAGACTGCAATAAATCTCATGAGGATGCTGGCTTTTTGAAGTATTTTAAGGTATGCCTTTTTTTTCTTCCTGTAATAATGACGCGAATTCAGACTCCCAGCCACATACTCCGGCCTGATGCAGGTCCACAGCTTCCCTGTCCTGGGCAGCCAGGGACCAGTTCACCCCTACACACAAATTACATCGTGTATTTTCTGATAAAGTTTTCATGTTGCTTGTAATTTACAGCATTATTTATGTTACTGCTGCATTTAGCCTTTGGAATCGTTAAGAGGTTTCAATCCTATCTCAGTTTTATGGTTTAATACAGAAGTAGCTCAAATGGCTGATAATTAGATATAGTTATACTTTGGATGAGATCCAATATGACATTGATATGTATTGGATAAGGACCTTGAAATAAATTTTCAAAAGGGACAGTAGGGGTTTGGCACAATTTATTCCCGAACTCGTGTAGCATCTGAATGGACATTCATTAGAAATGTATCCAAAAAGAAGAAGTCATACTTTGTGGGCCAAATCTCTTTGAATGTACATCTTTTTAAACCTTTGCAGGTCTTCTCAGTTCAGTCCAGCTTAGGAACTGGCCTGGTTTGCTTTCCACGAGCGCTCTCTGCTCCGATGCAGCGTAGCCTTTTCTCTTCCCTCATCCAGGCAAGCCCACTCAGCCTCAGAGAGCTCTTCTCCCTCTGCTTGGTCCTTGCCGTTCTCCCTCATTTTTGTCAGACCCTTTGCCTTCCTTTTCCAAGAAGCCGGTTCTTCCCTTGGGCTTTCTCTCCCATTCACACAGAGAATATTTTGAATACATCTGTCCCTGCCCATGGCACATCATTTTCCAATTAACAGGTATATTTCTGTATGTGTAAAACGCAAAACAGATTATCATCTCTCAGCTGCAGAGACACACTGCTAAGTGTGGTCACAGAGGGCAGCACACACCGACTGATGCCAGTTCGTTTCACAGGAAAGAACGTTTGTTTTACCTGGGAAAAGTTATTTGTGGTGCAGAAAAAAAAGAGACTGGCCACAAGGGAGACGGTTACAGATTCCAGATTCCCAAAGTATTTCAGCCCTGAAAGTTCGAGTACATGGAAGGCTGCTGAAATAACGGACCGGTGGCTCAGCTTCTCTCAGAAAGCAATTCCCAAATGTACAGCCACAGTCCCCTTCCTCGCTTGAATGGCCTCTTTCCCTGACCCGTTCTCCTCCTGGTTCCTCTTCATCTACCCATATCTTCTTTCCTCTTCCTGCAGAACAATTTGGACCTTCAGCATTGCCAGCCTCCTCCAAAATCACAGTGCTGAGGTTCGGGGTGCGGGCGAGGGGGAGGCAGAGGCATGGAGCATGGCCCAGCTGGCAGCGCTGCCTCTCCCTGCCTTTCACGCCGCAGAACGCGGTCTGGGAGCGCTGCTGCTGCTGCTTCTCCTCGCTTCGCCTTAATGAAGCTCCGTTGGAGGGCAGAGGAAGCTGAAATTAAAAGATCCCTGCCAAAAGGAATGTAAATAGACGAGATGCAGGTGAACAAAGGAGGTAAAGGCAAGCCGTGTACAAGCCAGCAATTGAGCGGTTATACGCGGTAATCAACTTGTCAGTTTGATTTTAAAACACAGCAGAAGAGATCGATAATTCTTCACAGCAGCATAATGCACATTGAGGGTTTAAAGTGTTTTGATCATCAAAGTCCTTATTTCAGGGATCAGTCCTGCACCTACTTCACAAGCGGAGGTGCTTCTGTATTTGGCACGTCAATGACGGGAGGGGGAAGAGAGCAGGGAAGGCAACGGTGGAAAAAAACTATTCTAACAGGACACTTAGCCAGGCAGCCACACTGGTACAGGCGGGGCCGCTGAGAAAAATCTGGGGAAGGAAATGCTCACAGGCCCCTGTGAGACTGAAAAATACAGGTATTACACTTAGGCGGGGGGGGGGGGGGGGGGGGGGCGCGCTT
>VZTL01017440.1:18856-38561 GCA_013400535.1 Scopus umbretta
GGGGGGGGGTTGTCGCTCGCGTTATTTGGTAAGGACCCATTGTTTGTCTTTGTCCTGCTGGGGAGATCCAGACTGACCTATTCCTGCCTGCAGAGGAGTCCGCCACTCCCTGTATCTCTAGTGCACTCCTACAGAGTGCTTAGTGGGCACATAACGGCACGAAATCCAAACGCTGCCATTTATCACCCTCTTTGTACCAAATTAAATCACTAGGTGAAACGCACTGAAGAATCGAACCGTCATTGTTTTGTTGGTGAAAGGATTGGGTCCCAGAATTACATCAGTTGTTTTCTCTAAACAGCTATTAGCCTCCTCCATTATACTAACAGAACTGGTTTCCATCCTCTGGCTCATTTATTCCAAACCAGCATTATTGAAGTGAATGGGGTCTAGGCCCTGGATATTAGAAGAGCTGTTGGTCTACTCATAAATAACAAGATGTCAAGGATTTTAATGGAAACCCTTAGAGTGCTGTAAATCTGTGCAGTTCTGCCTGCATCCCCTCCCTCATTTCCATCACAATATCACTCCAGTGGGACTGCAGCTTGCAGCATGTGCCAGGCAGCCTAGATTGGTAGGACACGGGGGAAGGAGGGCGGGGGGGGAAAGCTGGAGATGGGGTGGGGGATTCAGAACAGTTGGTACTGCAGAAGCATCTGCTGGGTGGCCGGTTTCGGAGTCACCTGGCCTATTCAGCGCGGCGAGGGGACAGGGCTATTCACCCAGGGGGACTGGGAAGGGAATAACAGAACCAGGGATGCTTGTGGAATAAAGACGGATGTATCGCAGTTTACATTTCGCTCCGTTGGTCTGTGAAGCAGTAAATCTCGGCAAGTAGAGGGTTTTGTTAGGTGTTGATGGCAATTTAAGTGGCAGAGCTGGTGCAGTGGTACTGCGTAGACGGCCTCTTGCTGTTCGCCAAAGAGGACTCTCCTTTTCAAGATGAATTTTTTAACCTTCCGAGCCAGTCCAAACTACCTTCAGGGAAAATTTAACACCGCGTCCTGATCCAAACAGCAGTGTTTCTGTAGTGCACTGGGTCTCGCCAGAAACTGGGTTACTACAAAGTATGCCCCTTGGCCTGCATTTAGTCATCCCCCAAATATCTGTAGCTCCGCTGCCTGCTCAAAGCACAGCACCCTGCTGAACCCAGCAGTCACTTCGTTATTACTAAAGCCTTCTAGAAAGGAACTCGAGCTCACTCGTCCATTCTCCGCTGGCTATGCGATATTATATCCATTGGATATTATGATATTATGGAATATATCAGGATTGGCACAGCTGGGCTTGTGCCCATCCCACTCAAAGCAGACAAGACTGCATGGGGCCCTATATAAGAGATTGTGTGGACTCTCTGCCCTCCGAGGCGCCAGAGCTCATTAAAATTTGTATGCAAGGTCAGTTTAGGCTTAAATGTAGGCGTGCACCCTGGCTTACCATGTAATATGAATAAAAAATGACATCGGTGACAAAGCTTCCACTAGCTTCTGACTGCCCAGGGCTTAGAGTCTTAGAGAATTGCTAGTCTGGCACTGAGAGTCTAAAATACAGCAAAGCCATCAGCAACGCAGATCCTAAATTAATTACTTTAAGTATAGCTCCTTTTGCATTACAACCTCACATGACAAGCACTGAAGAAGTAGGCCTTACGAGACTTATGCTCCACATAATGTAATTAAATATTACCCCTACAGTACAGACAGGGAAACAGTTACGCAGACATGAAGGAATTCGGCCAAAGTCACTCAGAAAATTTGTGGCATAATCCCCCTTTCCCTCGCCAGATTTAACATTCATTTTGAGAAAGGCTGAACAGCACAAGAAGTGAGCCGGGATGGAGAAAAAATGGATGGCTGCCAAAAGGGATTGATGCCCTTCAGACTCCAGGGAGTTTTTAACCCTTCCCAATGGTTTTCCCAGCCGGAAAAACCTGGCGGGGTTCATCAGGCCGTACTTCTCCTCTACTGATCCATAAGAGATTTGCCAGTGGGAGCAGCTGCTTCGAGAGTGAGTTGATAACTCAAGCCCTGAGGCACTTACATCTGTACGTCTCGTCCCCTGCCTGCTTCCCTTCCCCAGTAACAGGATGAGACGAGAATATTGCATGCGCTTTTGTAATGTGTATTCCTGTGGGGCCTTGGTCATGATTATGGCATCTAAATGCAACCAGAAACAAATAGTGACAATGAAAAAGACAAAAAAGATGGTCAGCCTGAAGATTCTGAACATGTTTTATGCTAAATTTGTTTCTATTTAATAATAAGTTGCAGTTTCGTAAGCCATACAGTCGAGTTAATTCCTTTTTTTAATAACAGTTATAATATTTTTCAGAGCAGCTGCTGCACACGTTATGCAGTACAGCTGAGAGAGCCATATGGATTTTTAATTCCTAAGAGTTATTACTTGGTTGTAGCAGTATGTATGAACCCACGCTTGCCTTAATGGAGTCATTAGACTTGACAATCCTTCCTTAAAGAGGGCTATTGTTAGGATAGAGCTGATCCAAAATGTAGGAAAGGTTTGGAAGAGGGACTCTTCATTATATAAAGAATTATATAAAACAGAGAACATCAGGGCTGGTTGCTTGTTTTTAGGCAGATCAGTGGGTTTTACACCTTCAGGAAGTTCCTTCTCTGTTAGTATAAGGTAATTTTAATGACCTGTGTTCTGTCCTTTCAGAACTATACCTAGCAAGTGTGCCTTGAGGTGTTATTGTTGCTTTACACTGGTGGGGTTTTTAACACATCAGGCAAAATGGGGACACTCAAACTCCCTTGCAAGCTACCTACTAGAACGCCCCTCTGCCCTCAAAGGAAGAAAGCTCTCAAGAATACTCAGAGTTACAATCCTAACATGTGTTTTGGAAGAGACATTAACTGTGAAAGAGATACTAAATCATATTTCTCAGTGAACTTTTCTAAGACAACCCCTAAACATGAGATTCTTGCGCTTTATCCTAAAACAATGTGGCCCATTGAGAGAGAGAAGATAGACTAGCTGCATCGCTGTGGGATCCTGAATGGAAATTTCTTTAGTCCCAGTAAAGGCTCCAATCCTTGTGTTTACAAGCAGCAGAAGAGAAAAATACGCTGCTTCAATGTAGAAGCTATATATACCTATAAATCACTTGAATGCACGGTACTGAGTATGCTACAGATTGCTCAAATAAATCTGAGGAGCTCACTGGATCTTTAATTCTACAGAAAATGTTGGAAAACTCTTAACCTTATGACACGTATCAAGATTGTAAAACTTAAAATGAATTCTAGTATATCTGCTGCTGGCTGCCATGGAAATGGAGCAGGTTAGCTTAAAGGAATCAGTATCACAAAAAGGGAATCCAAGCTTTTTTGTGTGTGTCGAACAATTAGCTTAGAACAACCTGCTCCATTTTTAGCCATCTCAGCCTGTTTCCATGGCAGCAGGAACTGAATTCGTACAACTGTTGCACATTCGGGATGTAAATGGTGCCTACCCGTTGTGTCAGCAGCACCAACAGACTTCAGCGTCTCATGTCAGCGTCCCAAAGCTGGCGATTTTGATTCGTTACTATTTATTTAGGATCATTTTTGTGCTGTTTTCCAGATTTCAGACAAGGTTGCTCTCGGATCTGTGCACTACCACTAGCCCAGAGTTAGGGTAGCACGCCCCCAGCCAGCGCAGACCCGCCTTCAAACTTTTGGCTGTTGAAAACCGAGCCCCGAAACCCCATCCAGTCAAGCAGCTGCGTAGGGCCTCGCGATGAGGTTTGCTGCCTCACAAATAAGCCCTTGCTGGGAAGATCCTGTGCACCTACCCCTGCCTGGGGATCACCACTCGGCGCTGTCAAGGGCGTTGCTATGCTGCGGCACCTGAAGCTGTGCCGGGCCTCACCCGCGCTCGCCTCTCTCCTCTCGGCCACCCAAAATCGCAGGCCAGGGTGGCCCCATGGGCGAGCCCTCCGCTGCCAGCCCTGCGCTCGAAGCCTGGGGAGTGAAGGGGAGCGGGGCTCTGAGGCGGGCACCGGCTTCGCACCCCAGGACCCCGCCCGCCCTGAGGCGAGGGGACAAACCCCGCCAGGGAACGCCCGCCCTCGCAAAGCCGCCCCTCAGGCAACGCCTCCCAGAACCCCCTGCGCGCCCCTCGTGACTATTCAAATCACCCCGGTCCTCACAGCTGTGATTGGCTGTGACCCTTCAAATGAAGCCACGCCTCCCCTGGCGGGGCGGGGCCGCTAGCGGCCGTTGGTTTGGGGGCGGGAAAGGAGGCCGGCAGCGCCAGAATGCGCATGGGCAGCGCCGGCGCACGCCCGTGACGCCAGCGCGTCCTCCTGTTGCCGTAACAACACCGCCTCGCTGTTTTTATCCAATCAAAGACCCTCCTGGCCGCTCGGCCCAATGCAGCGGCAATATGTTAATAAAGGGGCGGGGCGGGAGGAGGGGGCGGGGTTATGCTGGTCTTTTTTTGACCAATCAGGAGGCGGGAGAGGGTAGGGGTCTGCTCCCCTCAGTCGTCCGGTCGCTGCGGGCCGCGCCTCGGGGCTTTGCCTCAGCCGGTCCCGGTCCCGGTCCCGGTCCCGGTCCCGGTCCCGGTCCCGGTCCCCTTGCCGTAAGCTGAGCGCTGCCTCCCGGCCCGCTGAGGGCGGCTGTGGGGCTGGCGGCCTCTGTAAGGGCGCTCCCGGCAGCCGGTTCCCGCCCGGGGCCGCAGGAGCTGGCCGGGAGCGAATGCCGAGCCCTGTGTGGCGAGTGCGGGGACGCAGCCTCGGAAGGAAGGGCCTGCAGAGTTGCGCCGCAGCCGTCGGTGGGTCCGCTGGGCGGCGGAGCCGGCTCCTGGCGCAAGGACCGGGCCCTGGGGCGGCGTTTTGGTCGCCTCTCGGACCGGGAAGCCAAAATAGTTGCGGTGTAGGCGATCCCCAACGGGCTAGTCGGTTTACATCTGCGCGGGGGTCGCGGCGTTATTTTAACACATCCCTTGAACTGTTAGCCGTCGGAAGCTTCGGTGTCCGTGCGTCTTGGCGGCCTGTCTCGGAATTCCCCCGTTGGTGCGGTTTGACTGCAGGCATGTGCTACCAGTCATGGGAATATTTCTTTCTTGGCCCCAGCGTCCCCTGTTGTTCTAACACTTGCTCTTTGGGAGTGCGTGCTATCCCTAATGTTTAATCTTTCTGAAGTACTAGCTTGTGATCATAATGCATATTTCTCTCAGAACGACTGAAGTTCGGCAAGAAGTCAAAACTTAATATGTCTGTGAGCTCTTGCCAGTATTTTCTGGATTTGTGCCTTGAGAGAACATGAAGAAGCACTGTAAATGGCTCTGTTCCCAGTCCAAATAAAGCATTATTCAGACTTGTATTTTGGGAATCTTTGGGGTTTTTTCACCACTCGTCAGAAATATCAATGGAACAGTTTGTTCTAGCAGTTATCGCTGGCTAGTATGAAGCTTCTGAAACAGTCAGAAATTGTTTGGTAGCCATTTATGGCTAATTGCCCAGATTATCATCTAAAGGAGACAGTTTGTAAATAATACATCCACAGTGAGTATAAAGCGATCCACCTTGACTGATGGCCAAGGTCTAATTGGGCAGCGATTCTACATCTCCCTCTGAGTCCCAACAGAGAGTTTGGAATTACAAATCTTCATTCTCTTGAAACTGCTGCTGCTCTGCGACGCCCTGCGTGGAGCTGCTGCGGGTATGGCTTTTGGGGAGCAGGCGAGAACAAGGAGTGAGCATGCTGGACAGGTTATACCCTCTCAACGGATCGGTTAATGGAAATGAAGAATAATTAAGTACTTGCGAGCGTGAGTCAGTTAGGCTACGTGCATGGGATGATCCCTTTATAGGGTTTTTGCAAAGGTATTACAACTATCAAAATAGTTGTTTATGGCTTTTTTTTCCCCCCTGGACTTTTTTCCCCAGAAAATTAGCCACTTTCTTGGAAGGAGTGAGACCTGGAGGAAATATTTGCTGGCTAGGAACACAAGCAGGGGGGTAAAGCTCTTCCCAAAAGAATTCAACTTCTCTCTCAGTGTCTTCCTGCAGAGTAAACCCTTCTTAAAGCCTGACTTTCTGCTTGGCACAATTATTTTTTGGCTATCAGATTTAACTTCTAGTATTTGCATGTCAGAAGGGGCTAACTTCCAGCACATTAGAAGCCTCCTCTGAACGCTAGGCAGAGATTAGTATTCTGGGCTAGAGGAAAGCAAAAAGTTTTCTCTGTTTGAAGTTAGTGCCAAAAAAGAAAGCAGGAAAAATAAGCAGTTGTCACTTAAAACTTTTTTTAAGTGCAGAGGACTGAAGGAAAGTAGTCCTGATTATTTAATCTTACAATATTCTTACAACCCTATTTTCTGCTACAGTTAAAGCCACACTTTTGCAAAATTCTTGCAATAGTTTGAAAACCTAGGCCTAGAATATCTGTGTGAGAAAGCCGTTTTAATGCAATTATTTCATAACTGGCCCTCCATTCTGTTTCCCTCCTCGCAGTTGTGACAATTTGTAGCCCGACAGCAGATGAAGGAAACACAAACCTTGTATCTGTGAACTGGACTCTGGCTGTCAGGGCAGAGGCACCTTCACTGCCAAACCTGAGAAGGACGTAAAACCTGGACGGGATGTGATCTGCCAGCTCTGCATCTCAAGGGTAATCCCTCCATTCCATGTTTCAAGATCGCTGCTTTGTCACTGAGCCTTGCCTTGAGGTGGTCAGTCAGCCGTAAATAGCATTCACCGGTCATTTTCTTCAGATTCATCACTGTCAAAAGAATTCATCGCTGTCAGAAGAAAAATGCCTACTTTACAGGTTATTCTGTAAACTCTTGTTCAGAAATGACTTCCGATATTTTGAGACAGAATCACCTTGACAAGAATTCAGGGCATTTGGGATAGATGAATTGAGCAAGGAAAACTTTATCCCTCATCAGCGAATGAGCACTTAAAAGATACTCATTTTTCATGAGTCCCATTAGGCCCTATCGTCCTATTCCAAACAAGTGTCTCAGCAAAGTGTTTTTGATTGGCGCTTTTAAGTCATGTCCCTGATGAAGTCTAATATAAAAACTTCAGGAAGCTTCTAGCTATTTGGACTTCCAATAATTTGAGGAGCAACACCTTAAGCCTACTTTGGCTTATTGTTGACCTTTGGACACGCTTTATTTTATGGGCTAAATTTGTTTGCCTTTGCATTGACCTCATTGTTATTTTTTAGGGAATGTTCCAAGGAAAGAATGAAAGTCTATGAGCGTCTGGAAAAAATAATGAGAGATGGAAGGGAGGACACATGGAGCTTGGAGAAAAAGAAAGCAGGAAATCAGATCCTCCTGAGCAGCAGATAGGGTGGGCTGACCCACAGGCTCCTTTTCTGTTGGTAGTGTTTCATTCCTTCAAACGTTCATGAACCTGAAGTGAACTTCAAACACTTGCTGAGCTGTGCAAAGACCAGCTACAGCTTTAAAGTAAGTGGAGACCCTGCGAACACTTGCTGCAGTGCAGACCCAAGCTGTAGTGTGGTCAGCGTTGGGGACGTACACCCCGGTAAGAGACGCTTCCGGTGTCTTTCCCAGCTCGGCACCAGGCTCGACTACGGTAGAAGCGTATCTGGCATAGAAAAGGGTTCAGCAGGGACATCAGCTAGGCTTGTCACCTTTGCTGTAGCGCTTCACGAGTTACCAGTGTTGTTCATGTGTTTCAAGCAAGTTTAGAAGCAAATCAGCTTCATGTTCTCCTTCCCAGCCTTTTATTATTGGTAGGTTTGAGTTTGAACCGGGGATTTACATGCTGGTGACGTCCTGGGACCCTCCGGGGATATTTGTCTGTAACGAGGGCCTTACGCGTTTTGCTACTTCAGCATCCGCTGACCCTTCGCGTAATAGCTTGGTAAGTAAACAAGCCTAGTAGCAGAAGCTGATGACAGTTCAATACATAGCATCAGAGATACAGAGGAATCCTAATGGTTCGGCTGTCCGAACCATCTTTCTCTTGAGAATCTCTAAGCGCTTCATAAATTCTAGTAATTCATCTTTGTAGTATCCGAGTGCCATAAATAAAATTATGCATGAAATATTTGAGCAGATTCTGTAGTAGAATACAGCATCTGTTGTATTATCCAGATCAGTGCTGCATACAAGTTTTGGCACAGTTAGTACTCCTATAAATACCTACCTATTTAACTTGCTGTATTATTCTGGTACCATTTTTCGTGAAGCATTATTGTGAAAAAAAGATAGTTACAAGAAAAAGAAATCCTGGAAGGAAACAAAAAGTCCTAAGTGCTAAGATATTTTGGTTTACTTCTTTATGAAAAGAGGTCGTGGCTTAACTGATGGCTGGAAAAGGTTCTGGTGTGCAGTTCTGGATCATTCCAACACAGAATTAGCTGTACTAATAAGTGGTTGTAGAATGGGGCCTGACTGAGAAAGAGGGTTATCTTCCATTGAAACTGCTGATTTCTCAGAAGTGATGGAATTGGAATGCTGATGAGATTGCAGTGAAGTGAAATTGAAACTGTTGAGCCTCATTTATTGGGTTCTTTAGAGTAATGGGATCAGTATAGGGCTGATCATATTTAGTGACATTAAATCTTCTGTGCTTAATTAAGATGCTTTGTACATTAAGGCAGTGTGACCAGGATCATGTTGAGAAGAAGGGAGGAGGCTAATACCTTTCTAACCCTGCTTCTTGTTCATTCATTTACAGGATAATGTATGCATGCATCTGACAAATTATTCCATTAACAAGAACAGAGTTAATTCTGCCCAGGAAAAAAAGACATTGGTAGTAAGAGGTAAAAAGGAGAGAACATTTCTAAGCGGCTCCCCGAGGGGGTAGTGTTTACCTTTTCGTGTACATCTTTGTATGCTTGACTTAAGACTTCGAAGCATCTCCTTGTGTTTCCTCCATGCACTGTATTTTTTGCTGTGGAATAAATCAAGTGAAGGAACTCAGATGAGTAACAGAATCGGACACCAAAATTGGGAAGAAAACTCCACGGAAGGGAGTTTGTACTCCAGCTTGACAGCGCGCATTGGATTTGTTTCAATTTTTGTCTTGAGATTAAAAGCTTGCCTGCTTTTCCTAGGTACACTGATTTGTCTAATAAGATGTTACGACTCCTTTCAAACTTTGCTTTTATCTTAGCTCAGCGTGCTATAACAGGTCTACATCTTCACTGTATTTATCTTTGTCAGCTGTGATAGGCAGTTCTATATTCGTTTACCTAGACATAATTTTTCTTCCTATTGCAAGCATTTCTCTTGCAACGTTCCCTCTGTGTTCTTTCTTTGCAAATAAATCAGCTGCAGTGCTGTGATTGTGCAAGGCATAACTCTTATAAGGTGACCCAGGTGCATACATTTCTGCTTTACATTTTGCTTCCTAAATCCTTTCCTGTACTAGGAAAAAAATGGGATTGCTCTAACTCAGTAAGTTTGAGCAATAGAAGTTTCTAGACGTGAACGCGGTTATGTAAGGAAGCGCTACGGAGACTGAGCCATTGCAATATTAGGGCAGAAATACACCCGTCTCATCTGTGTTTGTTATCAAAGTTTCCAACAATCTGCCCTTTCTAGGAAACTGTCCGCTTTTAATAACGGCGTGCAGAAACGTGGCTGTGGTACCAGCCAGAAGTGGCTGCATATAGAGGATGCTGTTATTAAAATACGGATAACAGCACGTGCTGTTGTGAAACGTAACTGTCAGGTCTGCTCCCCCAGTCACACCAGGGTAGCGCTCACTTTGAAATACGCGGGTTTGATATTGCCTTGAATCACAAATCCAAGCCCCGGTTGCTTGAGGACCCTGACAGCAGTCCTCGATCCTGCGGCACCATCGTGCATTAACTGGTCTGGTTTTTCATTGCAGCCTGTCGGTTGCTACCATCAGCCTCTTCCTTACCACCGGGCTGGGATTGTTCTGGCTCTCTGCAGGTCTCCTGCAGGATTCCCGGAGCCGGGCGGCTGGCGGGTGGCCGGCAGAGGGGGATAGACGACACCGAATCGGTGGGAAAACAGCGATTGTGCTCCCAGCACACGCGTGGAGCGCTGCCTGCCTGCTGCGGTCCTCACCTCTGTGGCCAGCTTCACCTCGGTTCTTTTCGTATGGAAGTGTTTCCGTTATCCCTTACCCTCGGTGGA
Organism: Scopus umbretta; assembly: GCA_013400535.1. Lineage (NCBI taxonomy): Eukaryota > Metazoa > Chordata > Aves > Pelecaniformes > Scopidae > Scopus > Scopus umbretta. Next base: position 28,964 of record VZTL01017440.1, read on the forward strand.
AGTTACCTGGTAATGGCAGGGGCCGGCTGTGGCTCTCGGAGCACAGCAAGCGAATGCCAGTTCCTCCTCTTCCACACTAGACTGGAATCAACTCCGCATCCAACCCGAGGCCATCGTTTCAAAACTGAGTGTGTTACTTGTTTCCCTCTTTGCAATACGTATAAAAACCAGCTGGCATCACTACCAAGAACACTCTGGATAAGAAGGTGGGGTTTTTTCCAGCTTAAGTGACTTGTTCACAAATCCCTGTTGAAACCAGCAGCAAAACTCCAGGTTTCCTATGTCACCTCTGACCTTAGGTGCTGGGATCAAGTAGAGTGCATCCCCTGGCCTGGCTCCACACATATCTCTGTCGCCTGTAAGACATGTTTAACTTTCCTAATACACCATAGATCCTGTGTTTGAGGTTGCCATCAAATTGCGTAGGAATTCGGTTTATATGCAGTTTGAGGCCGGTAGGTGAGGGATCTGTTCGGATCAGCGAAAGCTGATCCGAACTTACCAGTCCTAGTGGTAACGGCAGCGGGACCAGATGCGGAGCCCAGCTTGTGGGCTCTGCTTCCTGCAAAAAGCTCCATGCAGAGGGACAGAGCGGGCTCACAAGTTCTCCTTTAGCACTTCCCGGAGCCGCACGATACAAATACAGTGCAACGCTAGGCAAGCATGGGTGATTGAGATTACCCCTAGGACCTGGCACAGACCCATTCCTTCAGCCCATCTGTGAGCTCAGAGGTGCTGAACGACATTGCCTCTGTTGCTGCAGACTGGGTATGATTTTTAGCAAATGTCAAGTAAGATTTGGAGCCGCGGGATGGCCACGACTCCAACCCAGAGCCAAGAGATCGCGCAGTGCATGGTCATCACCCTGCCACAGATCAGAGTCAGATTAGCAAGTGAAAAACACTCGGAGGACTATTTTCACGCTATTTTTTCTGTTTTCTAATTCCAGTCCTCTAAAACCTTAATCTCCTTGTGAAAACACTAGATGGCTTGTGGCAGCAGCATACTAGCCTTTTGAGGCAAAGAATAGCATAGTGTGTCCTTAGTCACGAACAGTGGAAGCTACAAAGAAATTTGAGGACAAAGGAAGAGGGGGAGGAGAAACTAGGTGGTAATATCTACCTGGCTGAGAACCGTCACCTCTTCCAGAAGTATTCTCCAGACAGCGGGGGTGAGCTGCCTTCGGTGAAAAACGGTGCGTTTCGGTGGGCCCCATCGCTTGCTAGGTTTGACTTCACACTGGAGTAAGGAGAGAGGTGAGTTACTCCGCAAGTGATTTTTCTTCCTCTGTCTCAGCATTGTAGCCTCAGCGCGCTATTTACAGATGCTAAGGCGACGCCTTGAAAGAGCAGAAGATTCCTAATTTTAATTTTGAAGTGATTTAGGAATGAAGGATTGAACGCTGCTAAGAGGGGAACCGATTTGCTTTGGGTGCTGGATGATTAATCAGCAATATTCGGCGTAGGAGAACTGTCTAGCAAATGATGTATTGACTTGGTAGAAGCTATAGTTAGAAGGGAAAACCTTGAGGGTGCTGGCTTCTGCTGCCTTCACTTTGACCATTGTGTCATTGTCATTACTGGAGACAATACAGGACAAATATACTGCCAGGAAGAGGATTTTCAGGATGTGTTTTGCAAGTTCCTCAGCATTCCCAAGCACAGGCTTAATCGCGTCTGTGGGAGGAGTGTCGCAAACTGGTGGGTGAGGGTGTGCTGCCCTTCATTGAATGGTTTCAGTCCATTCCCAGAGCGTGTATCTGGTCTGCAGACTTACAGCGCTCGTATGGAGTAGCTGGTCTCAAACTGTGATGTCTTTATGAGCAGTGGCACGTAGGTGCCATTAAAATGATGAGCGAGTACCACCAAAATAAGGAAACACTTCTCTGCATGCAGGTTTGTAGCACGGAGGAGCGAGCCAATTTGGGAACTCCCTTGTGAAGCAATGTCTGAGCTATCGTTGATTTCCTTCACTGAGAACTGACAACACACATCTCTCTCTCAGCTATAGCACTTCCAGAATCGGAGCTGGGTTGTTAAAAGCTTCAGCCTACAGTGTGGGCGTACCATTAATCTGCTAATTATTGTATTTCCTTCCTTCTGGGTCTTGAGCAAACCTCTACTCCCGGCATTTCTGTCCCCCCAAATCAGAGAGATCCTCTCTTTGTAGACAACATTGTTCATCGGGAACAGACAGAACCATTTTGTTGTTTCTTTTTAAAAATATGTTCTTTGGCAATTGCTTCCATTTTTTTACAGCTTTGCTAGCACCTAACATCCATCAATAGATGACCAGTGAAATTTGCCTTCAAAAAAGAAATGTCAGGAGTTTGTGGGTGTCCTGACGTGAAGCCGTTGTGCTGGAACTCGGTGTATATATGCTTGCTGTGATGGTATCTGATCGCTGCCAGCTCTTGTTTTACTCAATGAAAAATCCTTTGCTAAGAGTGCTGGTGTGGTGTCTGATCTACTTAGTGGAATATAGTTAGGGGAAAAAAGTTCTCTGTTGAAACAAACCTGTACATTTCTGACCCTTCATAAGACTGTGAACAGCATCAAAATAAATACATGAATGTGGTATAGCAGAGTCTCGCTTCTCAGGCTCATGAAGAGTAAAGGGTGGAAGAGGCTGAAATGAGGAACACCAACTGTGCTCTCAGTCCGGGGGTTTGGCAGGGCTGGTTGTTTATACTGCTCCATTGAGAGTCATTCATTTTGCACTTAACCCTGTTAGGAGAGCACTCAGCCACTCACAGATATACCCTTCCTTGGCCTAGTTTTCATCTGATTAGAGGCAAAAAAACCCTCGTGTATCTGACAAATTGCTTCACTGGAGAAGGCAATTTCTTTTTCAAGCTCAGTTTCAGAAAATTTCCATTTATTTACTACATATGACCAAAACCGTAGGTAAGGAGGCACTGTCCCTGTCCAAAGCACTCACAACATCTGCCCTGATAAAAGGATTTGAGGTTATTGTTTCATGTTTCCTCTACCAGCAACAGAAGGAATCTAATCCAGCGCCTCATTCTGCCTGATCTCCATCCTTGTGCCTGGAGCCTGCTGCAGTTAATCATCCCAGTTCGGTGTTCAGCACTCAATCTTTGAATTCTACCAGTGGAATTATGTTAGAAAAATGCTGGGGGAAGAAAGTACTGGTTTGTTGTGATTTTTAACAACTTGACAGCGCTTTCCAGATCTGCTGCAGAGGTAGCTACAGACGCTGTTCCAATTGTTTTAATTCGAAGTGGGCAGTCACTGAGGGAAGGTGGGGAACGAGCAGCTGACCGAGCAAGGGATAAAAACCTCTGCCCCAGCAGAATAGCAGCATGGAACGAAATTAAAAGGTAACCAGTGTCTCATCCTCTTTTTTTTAGCTCATTTTTAATGGTAGCCTTTTGTAACATAGACTGAGCCGATGCTCTGCGTTTCACTGACCTCAGCAATGTTGCACCAAGAATGAATTTAGTCCATACCATCAATCTGATTTTGAATCGGCTCCTGATACAAGCTATTTAGCCTTGTGAGACAGATGTGCCTGCCTTAAGGAAGATAATTCCAATGCAGGGCATCAATAAAATATTAGTCTTTCCACATATCTGAATAGAAGTTTTGGTAGAAATTAAGCTACCTGCTCCAAGACTGTTCCTATGTAAAAATACAGTACAATGTAAGTCGCTGGAAACTACCACGTGTACGACATGCAGTTAATCAGGTCACTGTGAGAAGGATTGTGTGAGCCTGGAAAGGGGTCGTGAATTGCCTCCTCGCCCTTCTTCTAGTAGCTAGATTCTCAGCGCAGTGATTCACGGCCGTGCGAATACCCACACGGTGGAAGGCAGAGGGAGTTCTGAGTTGAAAGGAGATCTGCTTGCAGGTGGAGGGAGAAATTTCAGGGTTTTTCAAAGACCTAAATACTGGAAGAATATCAGATTATAAAAGAGAAGGGAGAAGCACTCGTTCAGCATAATAACCAAAGGGTGAGGGGCAGCAACCAAGGCAGTTAGTACCTCTTTCTTTTATCCTTCGGTCCTGGAACCAAACGTACCTGAAGAAATGAAGCATGCCATATTAGAAGCACCGTCTGTACAAAGCATCACTAATGGATTGGGAAAACACGGTTATGACAACAGTATTGTGGACAGGGAAACTGAGGCACGCTTCTTGCTAGTTGGCGGAGATGATTGTGTGTGTCACCAGCCCTGTCTGGGTATGTTCAGGCCACCGGTCACCTCCCACCTCTTAGCTCTGGAAAAGTGAATTTCATTGAGCTATTCTCTTTCTAAGCCGGTCACCTAGTTCAATAGCAGAACCTCAGTAAAAGAGGTCCTGTGCCTGCGGAAGGAAGTTTCTGAGCTGTACCGTTCTTCGTTGTCTTGTGTCACTGTGGAAAAAGGATAAGGAACTAATTCTTTCCTTTTTGGTTTCATAGTGATACCAGTTTAGGTATTAATATGGCCAGGTTTGTAAATGTAGCCAGGACAGCAAATCAAAGCAGCTAGTTTCAGCAGAACTGGATTTTTGAAAGTTCTTCAGTGTGCTGTGTGCGGCCCTGACCGGCGAGTTAGACAGGATGGGATAACCTCGGGAGCAAGTGCACTGGGAATGTGCTTTTTGTTTAATGGCTTGAATGGGAGCTGGCCATTTCTGGCTTCTACCTGATTGCTAAATACTTTAAAAAAATCTGTCCCAAGCTGGTGCAAAAGTTTAGTCCTTTGAAAGCCTGTAACACATAATCCCACAGATTGTTAATGCTTCTGAAAAATCAGATTAATCCAATTAAGTGCCAAGTGAGGGTTAGACTCCTTTAAAAACCTAATCAAAAGAGACTATCGCAACTGCACCTTTTTATTTAAGTTGAGGAAAACCAGCCAAGCTCATATTAAAAAAAAGGAATAAGCCACTGTCCGCTTGGTCTGGCTGCAAAGCACATTTTCAATACGTTTATGCTCTAACAAGCTGTATCAGTTTCATCTCAGTAGATCTGATGGTTATTGAACAGGGTTCAGTGTTCTGGAGGGTGCCAGGCGCATAATTGTTTTTACAACACTGTAAAATGAATCAGACTGAAATTAGTGTCACTCAGCAGAATCACTTTCCTTCCCTTTAAATTACTTAATCTGAGGGTTAATCAAAAAGAAAATGAAGTTTTGACACTGCCCTTCAGCTAAGGGCAAGTACAGGTTCAGTTGTCTTCACCTCATTTGGCTAGGAAGAGATGTTTTACAATATCGGCGCTCGTACGTGTGCCACTTCCCCGCGGCTCGTCCCGAGGGAGGCAGGACGGTGCTGACTTTTCGCCGCTTCCCACTTAAAAGTCAGCCTGGCAGAAGGAAGCCGGTGCCAGTTTCTCATTTTAACTCCCATGAAAAGGGAGCTAGCAAAGAGGGGTTACAGGAAAGCTGGGGAAAAGGGCATTTCCGTGGGGAAGGTCCTCGCAAGGATCGGCTGGCAGCCTCGTCTGTTATAAAGCAGAGAGACCTTCTCAACCCTCCGTTGCTGCCGCCTGAGCTCAGGAGCTGAGGAGGTGCTAACACAGCTCAGACACGCCATTGTGTCCAAATATCATATGCCATCTCCTTGATTTCTCTGGTATAAATTGGCTCCTTGCTGGGAGAAACCGAACCTCCGTTGCTCTGCCCACTTTGAATTGTGTCTTTTGGAAGCAATTTCAGTACGTGTCTCTGCCTTGAGGGTTTTCGGCTCTCACTGTATGTGATTATTGCTTTGTTCTGATCATTCGTTGCAGCAGGTTTATTATTTTTCACTCCATATTTCGTATGCGCACAGGTTTCGGTGGCATTTATTAGTAGCATGTTTTTAGAACAACGTCTGGCTGATGAGTTATATCAATAACAGCTGGGCAAAGTAAGATGATCATGAGCTATAATTATTATATACAGCAATACTGTCAACTAGAGGCTCTGAGGAATGATCTAGGCTAGAGGATATCTGTAGTTTCAATAGTGCATAATCCCTTTGCAACAATACAATTATGCAAAATGAGATTAAAGGGTTTATCTGCATGTGAAAATTGCATCAGTTTCCATTCTTATTGCTTTTCAGCTGGTGTAGATAATATTTGTCCTCTGATAGCTTCGTTTCAAGAGCTAGTGGCACAACAAGCCTAGGCTTCCATTTTCCCCGCTTCCCCAAAAGAAATGGTGCATCGGGGGAATTTTGGTCCTTTTGGGTTGAGTTTGGAGAGCCCCTTCATAGACAACCGGTCTGCTACGGCTAAGCTGCTGACGGTCAGTCCTCCTCCACCCTACAAACAACCATCGCTTAATTCAGTTTTAATACAGCCCTGTCATAACCATAAGCTGTTGCAGTCCAACACAAGCAATGCGGATAACCTGCTGCAGGATTAGGGCAGGCTCTTGGGACGTACCCACCTAACAGACTGAAGTGTGAGGGCAGCAGCAGAAGACGTCCCCACCCCAGCTCCAGTACAAGTACCGATAGGAGCAAAACCAGAACAACAGAGGCTTAGCACAGGTCAGGAGCCAAACCGTCGGCTCGGCACCTTTCAGGGGCCTGTAATTCCGGCTACCAGCCTGTGTAGGAAGGTGCGAGTCTCCGCTTGTGTGCGTGGAGGAGCTGTGCTGCTCCCAAGGCACATCCCCTCCGTTGGGAGCATGTGATTAGGATTTAATTCGTTCCAGTGCGTATGGGACGGCTTCTTTCATTACAACATACATCTGAAGATTTATCTTCTGGCAGGGACAGGGAGGGATGTAGCTTGTGGAGTGCTCTGACTCCTTTCTGCTGAAACGGTTCTAGATTTCCTTCCCCACGGCAGAGCCAGAAGAGACATTGTGTTGGAAGTCTCGGGGTTATTATAGCCAAGAAGTGTGGGATCAGGGACAGCCAATACAGATTTTTTAGAATATCCCAGATAAAACCCCTCTACCTTTAGGAAGGATACCAGCCGTTAAGGTCTAAGGGAAGTGTCTTCTCTACAAGCAGTACAAAAGGGGGAGCTCAAGAGAAGAGATGGTTACAGTAAACCAGCCATGAGGAAGCAATATTTACTTCTTAATCTCTGTTCTTAAGCAACAACCGATAGTGTTTCTGACACATGTGCAGCAATGAATGGAAAATAGGAAGCCACTGACGGCAATGTCACACACCCTGCTTTTAACAGTTGGGGCCTGGGCGCAGAAATACGTGATTACATTAAGTCACACGGGTGGCAACATTGCTCGCAACCACGGAGGACCAGCGAGCAGCATTTATTGGTCCTGGCATTCATAAAATGATCAGCGCTGCCTGATGTCTTGCGGTACGTGACTAGTCAGCAGGAGAAGTTGTACATAACGACAGTGGAAAGGCAACGTTAATCGTGAACCATCTGCCAGACGGGTGCTTTGGAAGTGCTCTGATGTGGTGTACACGCTCCGCAAGGAGGGAGAGCCCGGATCTGCCTCTCCTTCTGGTGAATATAAAATGATGTGGGCACTGAAAGTCTGGATTATCTTGGCGATGGGAAGAGCGTGGCTGGCCACACAGAGTCTCCTGCTGCATGGGCGCGCAAGTGCATGCAAACGGTCCACCGCTGTTGCTAGAAAGAAACCGGTCTGGACGATGTTGGAAGGACATTTGTCAAAGGGAATGACTGAAAATGCTTTTCGAAGGACTTTCTAGTGAGGCAGTGAAAAACTCTGGCATTATGAGTCTTTTTTTCCCTATATTATGCTTTGGAAATGGAAGTTATTCCCCGGCTGCATTGATCAGCAGCAAGGATTGGACTAAACTGAGAAGGAAGAACGTAGTCTGGGACCACCAAGATGTTGAAGGCAGGCTCCCAGGGAGGCTGTGGGGCATCACGCAGGGAGGTGGGGAGCAGCTCGGGTGTGCAGCTCTGTGCCTGGGGCTGAGCAGCTCCAACCTGCAGCTCCTTTGGAAATTTTGGCGATGGTTCGTTCAATATCCAGACTTTTAAGAATCTACACAAGCAAAAAAAAAAAAAAAATCAGAATTCTGGAAACGTGGAATTTTTGAGTGGAAACAGGGCATAAAGATCTGGCACGAGGACATGGAGAACTGTTTCTAGGAAGGAGAATTGTGCCAGTCAGCGGGAACACGGGAAAATAACTCAGGTGCGCACAGAAATAAACGGTAGAAAAAAAGTCGAGTTGGCATGTAGCTTTCCTAACACCATCCACGTGTGGTTTATTCTTTTTTATTTATGACTGTGCTGTAATCTGTTTAATTTTTTGCTTCCTGATAATTAAGAAAGAAAGTGGATTCTCCTTGCTGGAGGACGGGAAGCTGCAGGGGTCGCATGGAAATGATGATGTGCAAAGGTATAACTCGGGTTGGGAAAGCTTGCTGAAAGACGCCTTTTTGCATTTCCATGGACGTTTCATGAGGACACGAATGATCCAACGGGGCAAGTTTCGAGTTTTTCCAAGCAGAGCCAAGGGTCTGTCCCCTGTTCATGCCCTGGACCTCAAAGACCCCCGGGGCCCCATAGGATAAATTTGCTGGGAAGAAGAAAAAGGGAAGAAAATGAAACCCAAATAAAACACAATTTAGCAGTGGAGGTGGCCCCAGCTGAGTCATTCACAAACAAAGCCCTCCTTAAATTAATGGCTATGTTGGCACCTTTTGGGGCACCTTGGGGGCAACTTCAGTTTTGGCTCATCTTTAATAATCCGGATAATTAACGTAAACCAAAGCAGTTACCTTCGCGGGTGGGAACTCGATCCCTTGGTCGGGGGGATACTGCTGCGGACACCTGCCCGCTCCGAGCACACCTTTCCTCCCGGGGGAGGGTTTTGGGGGCCAGGGCACCCCCCAAAGCCCAGCCCGGCGCCCGGGGGAGCCTCAAAATCAATGGCACCGAAACGGGAGGGGGGAAATCACCCGTTTTCCCAGGAAAGCTGAAAAGCAGGTAACGCTGGAGTGGTACAGAGAGGGAGGAAGGGGAATCCTCCTCTCCCCTCCGGGGGGAATTAGGGCAATTTCGGCAACACAGCGGCTAAGTGAGGCAAAAAGTTTTTTAAAAAAACATTTTAACCAATTTGAGAATGATTTCTCTGTTTTGCAGTGTTACCTCAGGACTTTGTTGTTGGGGTTTTGGGGTGGGTGGGTTTTATTGTTGGTGGTTTTTTGGGGTTTTTTTGCGTTTTGTCAGGCACTAATAAACTAACGGGAGGAACGGCAGGAAACCTTTCCTCTCCCCTGCGTGAGCTGCGGCAGAGAGAAGGGGTATTTGCGACTTTAGTGGCGCGGTGCTTGCAGAGCCCGCGGTGCTGCGCTGCCCTGACGGCGTCTTTCCGCACGCTGCTTTGGGTGCGCTCGTATGCGGGTCCAGCTGTTAACTAAAAGCATCGTCGGGATGATATTTTATTCGTTATTATTATTATTATAATGCATATAATGCGTTAACGTTAGAGTATTTATCAATATAGTTATTCTTCACATACTCGATAGGATGTATCCATAAATATATCCTCTCAAAGGGATATCGGGTCTTGATTGTAATTGGAGCTATCTCAGGTAGCATTAGTAATTACTAATTACTAATACTTAGAGGTAATTGGTGTATCTCCGTGGGCCAGAGTGGAAGGCGGTGGTTTTCCCCCCGTGGGAAG
>VZTL01017441.1:2762-18525 GCA_013400535.1 Scopus umbretta
AAAAAAAAAAAGAAAGAAGAGGAGGAATGTTTTAGATAGGGTATTGCAGTTTCCTACTGCTCTCGGAGCCAATTCACCTTCTGGAATAGTACTTTCAGAAGCAAATGTTGTATTTACATTATTGGCGTATCTTCACTGAAATGCTTAAATTATTCTAAGTTTCTCATTCAGTTCTATGGTAGGGAATTTCTTTTTTTTTCTCAAAGGCATCCAGTGGCGTAGGATCCTTCTGCTGTAGCAGTGTACATTCAGCAGGAACCCTAAGTTAGTCAAGGGGTATAGAGCTAACAAAGCTAGCAAATCTTAAATACGCTGTAGTGTACACTAGAAGTTGGAAAACTTACTTCATTTTTATTTCTTTAGAGTTTTCATCACTTTGCAGTATTATGAAGTTACATTGCATATCTTGTGGTATTGCAGATGTCTTCCTAAGATGTTTAAGTCACTGTGCTGTATTTTATAACTTCTTTGCTCTGAAATTTTCACATATGCGCACATATCTACTGTCATACAGGCTTTAAGATCTGTGTGCACTTCTTGATGGGTTTTTTTAGTACCAATATTTTAATGCATTCTGGAAGGATGATTTTTTTGTTGTTGTCTGTCCTCCACTCTCTTGAAGATAAGAAAGCTCACTAGTAGTTGGTTTTTGCTGACGTTGCTTAACGATTCTCAAATCTGTTCAAAATAACTTTTCTCAATCTTCCTTTATATTGCTTCTTCATTTTACCATGTACCAACAGGAATGGGAATGCTTTGGGATGTAGTTAATTAGGATAAAATCTTCTGTATACACAAATACTTTAGTTTTAGGAGCCATTACTGACTTGCCTGTTGCAGGGCAAGAGGAGATACAGTTATCCTGGGAAACCTATTGAGTGTATCACCAGAAACTGTAGGAGGACGAGAGGCTGTTTGTGTCCCGGCCCCCCCCCCAGAGTATCACAGTCACCCAAAAAGATCAATTTTGGAGCATATATTAGATTTTAACCTACCTTTCACCATTCTGTGGTCATGATATTCAAATGCTTATACAATTTAATCTCGAACGTAGACTTTTGCATAGTTTTGTTTCAAAAGTTAGTTGGGAATCAAAGTGTGAATTAGAGTAACACAAAGGATGCTGCTTCTGATTTCTTAACGCTACTGATGGAGTTAAGAACAGCTACTGTAGCCAGAGGTATGTTTCCAGACATCAGCACTTCATGCAGGGTGTCCTCATAAGAGGAACGGAAAATCTTCAATAAGACTATTTCAGTGACTGTGTCATTGCTATAGGATTGTCATAATTTCATTGTGAAATCTTCAGTCTGAAAAAGAAGCTCTTTTATGCTTTTTCATTAAGGTTATTTTCATTAGTGCCGCCTTGTGATGACAATACATATTTGAATCTACATGACACATTTAGAAAGGATGGACTTTCTAAATAAGTAACTTACAAATATTCTGTATATGAATCAAAATCTAGGTATCTATTGTATTAGTTTTCAACAGGGAAATTTAGATTAATTGCTGGTAAAGAGAATAATACTGTGAAGTAATCTGTGAGTTATTTCTAATTATGTCTCTGTTTCTTTGTACAGTACTTCATGTGGCTCTACTATCACTAGTACAAATCATGAAGTCTGCTTTTTAACATCTGGCAATAGTCTGGAGTTTTTGAATAGTGGTACAGAAGATAACAGGGTATCCCTTTGGTCAGAGTGCACATGTAACCCAGCCTGTGGCAATGCGAGTTCATGCTCACAATGATATGAAAAATATATCCTTGAAACATGCAACTAATTATGATTAAGGAGGAATTATTCTGCTATATGATATACAGTTTTAGTGTAAATGTGAGTTGTGAGTGACAAATATACATTATCATATTTTTCTTACAATAGTTACTTCAACTGTAAGATGAGTTTTTCTAACTTTTTTTATTTGTGTAGCACTATTCAGGGAAATGGGAACACAGGTTCATTATTCTTCCACATTTAGAGCAAGCCCTGCACTGATGAGTGAGGCTGTGCATTTGCTGAGAAAAATCTTCTGTAGTTCTCGAGGGGTGCTTGGTCAACCATCTCAGAATAAGGTCACTTAGTGAACAACATGAGTAAAATCAACAGAATTTTGCACTCTAAGAATAATTTAATATAAATTATAGCCTCCTCTGGGTTGAACTCTTAAGCAGGCATGAGACTATGGAATAATGCTGAAGTTGAAGTTTCATGCTAACGCCACTTCCCCACCCAGAAGCTTATGTGTGGCCAGACTTCCCTTTAATCCCAAATATAGGAAATATTAAAAAAAAAATAAATTATATATATCTAACTAGAAATTTCAACCTTGAACAGCGAAATTCCATGAGCTTATTGACAGTGAGAGCGAGTGAAGCTTTTTTATTATTATTATTATTAACAGGTGTAACCAAAGTCAAAGAAAAGCTGGGTAAGAAAGGGTATACAAAGAACTCAAAACTGAAATCTAGACTCCTAGTTTCTGAATAGCAGGTCAAATAAATGTGTGTGTGTTTCCCTCCAATGGCCCATGTAGCTTTATTGGTATTCCCAACTAAATTCCTGGGATCAAATACATTTATTCGTAGTAATCTCTGTAGTGTGCTAAAGCAAGCCACCATAATGGCAATTTTCTCTTACATTCTTTCCACGTGTATAGAATAAAGATTGCTTGAGTATTTTAGCACAACTGAAATCTGGAAATGAAGACTTTCATCTCACTTAAGAAATAATGGTCATGAAATTTAGATTCCAGTCTGTGATTCTGTCACTGACTCCAAGGGGATTTTATTCATTGCTTTACTGTTTGCTTAAATACGACCATCTGGACAGACAAAAGAAAGAATCTTTCTGTGAGTTTTTTTTTATAATAATTCCAATAACTCTTCCAGTTATTCATGCTAGCCAAGCATTATTGGAAAAGGTCAAATAATAATAAAAAAGTCATTAAAGAACATAATTAGATTTTAAAAATTTCACTGGAAGAGTTTCAATTATTTTTTTTAAACAAAAAAAATTACAAAACATTCTTCTGATGATGCAGCCACAGTGGGGGGCTTGTTGGAAGTCTCATGACCTGGACCACTGATGAATGGTGACAGAAGACTTAAAAATTAACTGGAACAATGGATGAAAATATTATTCCTCCTCCTACCTGGTGAATGAGTCTATACCATTCTCTCCTTGCCCCCCATGATATATAATTACTTATTCCACGTTAGGTGGTAGTGCTTTAGTAGAATTATCCCATAACTTGTAAGTGCAGTCATCCAGGAGAAAAGAAACACAGAATTTAGAAGGCTTCCCATATGTTTAAAAAAACAAAACACACACACACACACACCCACACACACACACACACACCCCAAACAACAACAAAACACAAAACCCCAAACAACAACAAAACACAAAACCCCAACCAAAACAACAACAAAAAAACCCAAAATGAAACAAAAAATAAAAAAAACCCAACAACAGCACAACACAGTTAGGGAAAAGGGTAGATGGGATGGAGGACCAAAAGCATTTTTTGTTATGCATTTTTACCTTTGTAGGACAGATTTGTTCTTAGGTGTAACAAGACTTAGGCAGTTGTGGATCCTGAATGTAGATCTACAGAATCTACAGAAATGTAGATGCTTGTGAGTGGCACCTCTGTGTTAGACTTCACTATCTAAAATGTCTATTTTGAATTTATTCTTTAAATGTTGTCAGGTTGTCAAGGTTTGGATGGAAAAAGTTATTTTCAGGGATGTCTTCTGGAAAATATTAATCCACTGTATCCCTTCCCTCTAATTTACAGTAGAGAGAGTATATTAATGCTAGGAGACTTTCAAAGGTGCTGATCCATGAACATGTCACCTTCTCAAGTCCCAGAGGAAAAGTTACCACGTTACTTATTCTCCAGAAGATCATCCTGTTTGAGATAGGATTTGCCTGGTTTTAAAGAAACAATAATTTTAGGCGCAAGATGGAGATTGGGTATCTCATGAATTTATTACACTTTTTTCACATGACCTTCTGGATCTGTAGGATACTTGCAAACCTACATTTTGTGTAGAATGTAAAATGTATTACTCTATTGAATACAAGTTTAAAGCCAGATGCCTCAGCGCAGTGGGAGCACCAGTGGAACTGGGGCTTCTCAGATCCAGTAAACACTTATTTTTCTGTCATTATTTCAGTAGTAATCAAAACCATTGGCAATTCAAGGTGCCTGGCTTCAATTTCCATGTTAATGCCACACAACCTTGACCTTTGCCAAAGTTTCACAAGCTTTTAGGAAAGCAAGAGTTGATGAAGTTATGCTTTGGTTTGGGTTTTGGTGTGGGTTGGTTCTTTTTCTCTTTTGTTATGATAAGTATTTGGCTATTATAGAAGAAAATTTGGCTTTTATTTTTCCATAGATGGCTATAAGTGCCTACGTATCTTGTGATTCATAAAATAAACAGTCTGATAGTGGTAAAGGTTGTAGAGGCAATACAGTGAAGTGCAAGAGGTGCTTTCACGGAATGACAACTGTCTGATTTGGCTTTCTGTTATCATCATGTCATACTTCCATGGATGGATGGGAGCCACTCTAGACATGAAAACTTGATGCTTTGGCTCCAGAAAGGGACAGAAGGTCGTTCTTTAAATTATTGCCTTTGAGCTTATCTGTTTCTATTTCATTTTTTTTTCAATTTCATGCTTGTTTCAATTTGTTTAACACACTTAAACAGGTGAAGCACACAGAAAACAATACTCTTAAAGAAAAGGTTTTAAGTCACTGACTTCAGACATCAGTTCTACCTCCTTGAGTGTGCAAGAAAGAACACAGAATTGTTGCAGCTAAAGAAACAGCTGTCAAAATATTGAGTTGACGTTTTTACTGCGTGGTTATTTTCTTTTCTGCTGGCTGCACTGATAGTAGTAACTCTTATCTAATAGAGACATCCCTTTCTGCACACCAGATGGGACCATTCCCAGGTTGTGCAGAGGTCACCCTCTTGGATCAGTGAGTTCTCCTGGGCCCCCTCCCTTTCAGGGCAGCTTTCCACCATGGTCCCATCTGCCAACTACTGAAACAAGGCAGAAGCTCAGGGCTGCTGTCCTGTTGTTTTGCCTCCCTCGTTTCCCTTGCCCTACTGTCTTATAGTCATGACAACACAGTTGCCCTCAGTCATCACATTCCTATCCAGGTGTGAGGAGCAGAGTCAGTGGAAGTTCTCTCTCATACAGCCCATCATGCACCTGTCTCTAACATCTTCCAGAAATCTCTAGGATTGCTAATGCCCTGCTCCATTGCCCTTCCAACAGGTGCTGGGGTGGTTAAAGTCCCCATGTCAACTGGTGACCATAAAGTTTCATCTAGTTCTTTAAAGAAGACTTCCTCATTTCTTGACTAGATGGTCCAGAACAGACACCCATCATGATGTTTCCCTTGTTGGGAGAGATATCTTTGATCCCAATGGCTCTGCAAATGCTTGGAGAATCCCAGTTCCTCCTGCATGTTTCTCACTATGTATAGTGTTGTGTATGGGCACTGGAGATGGACCTGATGGTTTTGCAGCTTGCTCAGGGGCAGCACCACCCCTCCATCCATGTGTACTTCCCCTATGCCTGCACTCACTAGGAGCTTGGACTCCAGTCCTCAAATAACCTAGTGAAAGATCTGCTCACTGGTTTGTGAGCCTGCTGGCAAAGATGCTCTTGGCCACTTTGCCAGGTGGATCCCACCTCTCCCCAGTAGTGCTCACCCTCTGAAAGGGCCCTGTCAACACAGAAACCAAAGCCCTGACTGCAACCAACTGTGCAGCCAGCTACTGAGCCTCAGTAATAGTGAAGTTGATGTTTACAACACTCCTGCTACTTTTCTCTGTCAGAAGAGAGCCACTTTCTACCTATACTAGCCTCATACAAATGCAATTGTATTTAACTGTTTAATAAACCATATATGAGGTGGTATCACTTCTAGAACTGTGCAGAAACTGTGTAGGTCAAGTATGTATAGGGAAGTCAGGTCCTTGTCTGCACGTATGGCACATTTGGGAGTGAAGCTGGTTTTTGAGACCTGGCTTCCTTGCTGATAAAGTTACTAACCATGTTGTCTTGCATTTGGTATGTGCCTTATACAACAGGGATAGTTTTGTCTCTCTGTGGAAGAGTGGAAAGAACAAACTGTGAGGCTTGTGGAGAGGTGTTAGGTCAGCCCAGGCTGATTCAACCTCACCACCTCTAGCAAGAGAAGCTCGAGTGCTCGGTTCTGGTCAGCTGACTTGCAGGCAAACATCCAATGTTTTGCTGCTCCATCTCGACTGTTGCTCTCACACCAAGTAGATTATGCTTAGCTTGCATATGTCTGTCTAGTCTGTAACTGCATATTCTACTTACAAGAATCTTTAACTTTTTATTGTGAAAATACAGTATGATGTACAGTTAGAAGAGCTCAATCTCAGCTGACACATCATCCCACCCTTCCTGTCATTGTAATGGGCAGAATTTAATATGGATAACTTACAAATTGTGGTATAAGCAAGCTGTGGGTGTACTGGAGACGTTGGTGTTTGCTGTAAGCTGGTGGAGAAGGTGTTGCTAAATCTTTGAGTGAGATCCATGGCAACGCTGCCAAGGAACAATTGGCTTCTGAACCAGAATTAGGGTCCGTGGGAGCGGATCTGGAAATGCCTCGTGAAGGCTGCATGGCCAAAACCGAGTAATCGCATTTTGTTCTAACTAAGCTCCTTCTTAATCACAGTTGAGAGAAATTTGTGGAACCAATTTTTGGTTCTTTTTCAGCTAAAGATCTGAAGTTTAGCCATATCTAATCCAAACAACAGATACCGAGGATTGCGTTGTGCCTTCTGTAGGCGTAATTTGCTTTGAGATCCCCTCAAAAACAGAAAAAAAGAGAACAGTCATATATGATTATATGGTAGTAAAAATTAATGCAGATCTAGTCAAATGAGATCTTGTACAATTACGGTGGGACACTTAAAGAAGTGGGCAGTCACGGACAGCTACAGATTTCTGAAGTGTTTTGTAAAGGCCAGTAGTCTTAACACGAGTACACAGATAAAAGTAAAGTAACAGGAGTATTACTGTCACCAGAAGAAAATGGTGGTAAAAGGCGCAGGTCTGTGTAGGATCTCTTACTAGATTGCTATCTTGCTGCCTAAAACTTGTGCTCCGAAATAAGAACTGGTAAAAAGTAATTCACTATTGCTTATTACATATGATGGCAGAAAGTCTTATGACATAAGAAAAAAGTCACCAATAAATATCTTGTTCACTCATGGTTAAGATGGAAAATCTCTTTCACTGAAGAATACCTTCCCCCCAACATTCCTAAGACTTAGAATCATAGAATCATAGAATTGTTAAGGTTGGAAACGACCTCTGAGATCACCTAGTCCAACCATCAACCCCCCCCCAAAAAAAAAAAATTGTACACAACACTTCTATGTTTAAACATAAATAAGTAAATTAATCCCTTGTGAAATTTTTAATATGGATAAAGCACTAAAAAGCTAGGGTTTTTTCCAAATACCTTTTTCCCTGGAACCTGAAAATTTCTGTGCATTTTTTTAACTGTGTTGTGAATGTTTCCATGAACAAAAATGGAGTTATAAAAAAAAAAAAAGGAGGAAAAAGAGAGTTTAAATAGCAGATAAATTTTTTGACAAGCAGAGAAACCTAAGATGATAGTAAGCCCAAAGGCGACTATCATTTTTGTGGCAACTAGAGCTTGAGTCTAGATCTCAGTTGGTTGATAAGGAAAGTTGAGACAGTTGTTTGGGAACAAGAAGGGTAAAATGCTTTTAGAAATCAGAAGATGAATCTGTGAAGATGCCTTAATAACATTTCCAGTTTTGACAAGGTATCCGAAAACTGAAATACAGACATTGGTACAAAAGAGTAGATTAATAGATGAGTAAGCCACAAGTTATACATAAAAACTAACAAATAAAAGGTAAGGAAAGTAGCCTGATAATATTTCAGACAACACAGTGGCCTTAAAAGAGAATATTTTTGGGCAGCTGCATTTTCTGTCTGCCTAGGAAAATAGCATCACTATAAAGGTAATGTTCTGTCTGAATGGGTGCCAGGTGAGAACTTCCCCTGGGGAAAAAACAAACACAACCAGATTAAATAATTTTTATTAGTTTGATTTATCAAGTTTTTTGGCAACTGTTCATACATAATGTATTGAGAACTCAGATCCATGAGATTGTACCACAGGTCAGTGCATAAAATTCTGATGCTGTGGCTGCATGTTGTGATGTGACTTTAAAGGAATGCTTCTGCATTGGGGAAAAGCCCAGCTTTACTGTGCTCTTAGAATAATTCCTGTCTAGAAGGAAAATAGTTATGATAAAGTTATGCTGCTGTTAGTTGGCGTAACTCTTTGGTGCCCCAGACATACAATGATTGTTACTGGAATCCTATGGGATTTGCCATTCCATGCTGCAATGGGTGAGCAAGGCAACTGAACAGAAACCTCTGGACAACTGGTGAGGTGAAGCTTCAGCGTATTGTGGTAGGTGTCACCTACAGCAGTGAAGCAATAGGCTTTTTTTTTTTTTTTCCTTTTTTTTTTCCTCCGGACTAGCACCTAGGCTGTGCTATCCCACATGACAGCAGCATACAGTAGGCAGCTGAGCTCAGCCTGAAGGCATGTGTTTGACGTGCCTCCCGCTCCTCCGCTGCTGCGACCACCTGGCGCCACGCGCAAGGCGAAGCTGCAACCTGATGCTATAATGCGTGACAGCCAGGTGTTCAGTTTTGCTGTTTCATATGTCAGCGTTACCAAACTTGATGAATAACAACATGAAAAATGATGACGAAAATGCTAGTAGGAGAGCAGGTTGCTCTTTGACTAAAATCAGAATAAACCTCTCATTCGAAGATGCAGATGCTACAGCATAAATCAAGCCTTTGCTCTGCATGCTGTTGTGTATGCTGCTTAAGAAAGAGTGCATTTCAGAGTGCTTTGTGGCATTGAATTTGCAGTGCTATCTCCTTTAACATTATTGCTTGGTTGGGAAGGTAATTGCTCCTCTCCTAGGTGAAAAACTAATGAGGAAAAAAATATTTGACCGGGTTTCTGCAGGAAAAATCCATGAATTGAATAATCTTGACTGCAAACTATTAGCCAAGTCATCAGTAATTATATTTTGGATTACTACATATTCAGATTGTGATGCAACAGGTTATGATTGAGTTAGATTTACTTTAAAGCACCTTTTAGTCTTGGCAAAGAACAAACTTTTACCAGACTTTTCAGTTTGAGCATTCTTACGGTAGAGGAAGTCAAAGTTTAGGCAAATGCCTCCAGTATCATCCTGGATTTGGGAAGATAAAATCTTTGTTACTGTCTTGGTGGCATCCCATCAAATTATTTAAATTTCAGGTTTTATATTATGGTCAGTTCCTTGAAATGTGTACAAGCAGACCATCCTTTGCACACGACTAGTTTACAACAAACATGTTACACTTTACAAACTGCCTTTTCTAAGTTTTGTGGAAGCTGTCTACCAACTAATGCCTCCATAATGCTTTGCAGGATACTCTTCCTATACGATCACAATCTTTAAGGGCTCTTGTTAATTTTAGTGGTGAAACATGGAACATAAGGTGCATTTCCTGCCAAAACCAAGAATTATTATCCTTTCCTGCCTAACAAGATCTCACCCAGAGGCCATACAGCGTTCATCAGGGTAACAGGAAAGACAGTACTGAACCAGGGCTTGTCCCATTGCCTTTCCACAGGCAGGATTCATTCAAGCTGAATCCTTTCAGCTCTTGAAGAAGGATTTGCTTTACTTTTATGGACTCAAGGTAGTATGATAAATATAACAGAAAAGCAACAGGGTTGAAATTAAACTTGGTTATTGACTTGTAAGTAAAATACATTTCTGTGGGAAGAAAAGGTAATAGCTTTTAGGTTCACCGGTTGCTTTGAATGCACAATTAGATTTAGAGCACAAATAGCCTCTAAGTTAAGAACTGATGCATCACAGGTTGACTCGTGGACACAAAGCTATTTTATTTTCTCTGGAAACTACTATTTTGGAAGCATGATTAGTGTGAATTACATCCACTTCTGAAGAAAAGGAACAGTCTTTCTTGTAGCCTCAGAAAGCCTTAGCGGTCAACGCTGGTGAAAGTCAGACAGATTTACACCCAAAATGCTGCAAAACTCATTGCTGATCTTGACACCTCATCTACAGAGGAGTTCAAGGCTTCTTGTCATCTATACTTCTGGAGCACTGAGAAACAGACAGTAGAATACCCACTGTTCTTCATACCTGAAGTTACCCTGTCCAAACACCAAAGAGAATGATTCTGCTTAATTTATCAATACACTCAATAATTAATTGCAGCAGTTTACTGTTGAATGAACAGTACATTTGTACTTCTCCATTGCTTTTTTTCTACAAGATTGCTTCAACAGATGCTGGCACTATCACTTATTTTGTGATTATTTAGAAATAGCCAAGAGTAAACAGAGCTTTCCTTCTTGCCTATTCAAATGCAGAAGTTGGCCTGTCCCCAGGCTTCTTCCTTTGGATCTCGTCAGGGCTCTTATAAACTGAACAGGAGAGAGAATTGGCGATTTAGCGTTTCCAGAGCTTGTTAACATCTTATTTTTATGGATGCTAGACATGCACTTCAAAGGAGAGTTATGGTCTTACTACTTGCAGGGGAAGATTGTATAAAGAAGCAGATGAAGTTGCATTAGTAATTTACTGAGTGGTTCTTTGCCATGTGTCTTGGTATCAAATCAATGTATACCTATGTACTTGCTGTAGATAACGTTGTTGGGATGAAGCTAAAGTGCAAGCACATGGCTAACTTGGGTCAGTTAAAACAGATAACTAAGGATTTAATGACGTTTTTGCTGAATTACGTAAGTACAGTATTGTTTTGAAATAAACTTGTCACGTAAAGCTTCTAGTTAGTGCCTTCTGTAACCTACTATTTCCTAACATTTTTGAATTATTATTCACTAAATTTATAAGTGGAGGGGGGATAATTTGGTTAAGTTTGTCTGTCCAGTACTTCACATTTTAATACCCTGCTTTGTCTTGCTGTAACTTTAACAAAATGTAACTGTCTGGACTGAACTGTCCAAGCCTAGTCTCAGGCTGATTTCTTTTTCAAGACATTTAGCCAAAAGAGCTCATTCGCATCCAAGAATGAGTCAATTCAATAATCTCTGTGATTAGAAAAGAAACCACCCAAAAAAACCTACAAAAAAACCCCATAACACCAATGAACAACCACAAACCCCAAACCTAGACTCTACAGAACTGAGGAAAAGCTACCTAAAACTGTGACTGGATTTGGCCTTTAGTTTTTCCTTTGAAATCTGCTCGTACTTAGCAAAAACAGTACATCTGTGAAAAATTTTGGTTCACATATGCCTAGTGGTGATGACTTCTGTGTCAGCTGTTAAAACTCCCCAAAGGCTCCATTTGAGTGTATTGGAAGGTTTCCTCCCTCCCTTGAAAGCGCAGTGTTCAGCAGAAGCGGGATGCATTGGATCTGGTTAACAGGCAGGAGGGCAACACTGCAGGCGGGCTGTTCTCCCTGCGAAAGGGGCCGTGGGGCAGAGCGTGGAGTGGGCTGGGGATGGACATGGGGTGGGGTGGGAGATGCTGTGAAAAATGGGAGGGGAAGTGCTATTTCAAACAGAGTGTACTGGAACTGGGTAAGAGGCAGAGGTAGAATAGCGCTGGCAAAGAGACGGGCTCATGTTGGGAGGGGAGGAGCTGGGCAATAGAGCCGAGAGGAAGAGCCGAAGCGAAATCAAGATGAGGGACTGCCCCGTTGCAGGTGTGCACATGCATCTCAGGGCACTTGAGCACTGCCTTGGAAAGCTGGATTCTACTTGTGTCATTCCTATGGGGTTCTTAAGGTGCCAGGCAAGGAAATGAGGTTGTTTCTTTCTCAGAAACGATCCCTTGTTGCGTATTTCTGGCTTTCTGGATACCCAGCTTAACGGTAAGAGTTGAGTTCTTGACACACAAAGCACTCACGGATGCTGCTGAAGTCTCTAGGACCTCAGCCTTGGAAATATTAAGGATGTAACCATAAGAACTGAATGCATTATTGACCTCTCAAATTGATTGTCAATAAACACATTAATTATGAATCATACAGCAGCTCAAATCGACAAGATCAAAGCACAGTACGTGTTCCTTGAGTAGCCACTTGTACGTGAGGTCAATATTAAAAACATGGGAGCCAGGACTGCTCTACAACAATTTCAAGTTTGGCAAAATATGAAGGACACATACTGCATAAAGTTTCCATGGAATACAATTTACCTGAACATCAAGGTGGTATGCTGGTTGGAATAGATGCTTTTGGGAATTCTTATTATTTCTTTTCTTGGTTTTGGTTTATTTTTGTTTTCACAGATACCAGCAAAAAAAATTCCATCATTTGTGCACTGCGTTTATGCAGGGTACAGTTATTACTAGGCAGCCAGTGATGTCATTTATATGGGGGTAACTGAATTTGCATAAGCTTTAGTTTAGCGATTGCGAGTAAAAATAACCATGCAGGTGTTGCATCTGGACTTTGGTGCAGACCGGGAATATATTCTGTTTGCTCTCAGCTCCAAAATCCATGCTGCCACATCTCCGTGGCTGTTGCTATATGAACCGACTCAATTAAAGCTAGTGAAGGTCTAACTACACAGTATACAATGGAAGTTCATTTGAAGTCTCCGACTGGTTTATGAGGCTTTTGGTATGCCTCATGCAGAGAGATACTATTGATAGTTCAAATGAGCAGGGACTATCTGGTGCCTGAATGTCATGAGTTAAAAGTCAAAGGGCAAAACACTGGTCTCCCTTAAAGCCAGCAGAAGCTTTGCTGTTAAGTTCAACAAACCTAGGACTTCTCCCTTAATTCTGTAACCTTGATTTTTTTGGAGAAGAAGGAATTGCGTTGTGCTTTTACTTCTTGTGGCTGCACCAAGACTCGGCATTCTAAGCATTTTTAAATTATCTTTTATTTACTCTCATTGTGTTTTGTGGGAAACTAAATTGAAAGTGTATTTAAGGGCCCCAGAGACCTGCTCTGATGAACTACATCAGCAGAAGCTGAACATCTGCTTGATGCTCTGACACAGCTTTAGCAGTACTCCTAATAGTTCTAAAGAAATTGTAGAAAATCTGTTTGCTTTTAAATTTCAAAACTCATTGCTCAAACTTTAAATTTTAATGTCCCTCCATACAAATAATAATAAAAAAAAGTAGAAATATTTACCACCTGGGCAGAAAATATATAAAAGAAGAAGGGAAAGAAAATCAAGCATTTTTGCAATTTTAGGGAGGTTTTACACAAAGGAAACTGAATTCTGGAATATAACAAAAATGTGTATCATACCAACATGAAGATGTTTTAACCATGATTGTATTGGCTTAACAAATGCCTGTTTTATCAGTTGTATTTCACATGTGAAATGAAATGGACTTTATAGTAAATAGATTATTTTTTTTTTAATTTCAATTAACAATTTTTTATCATAAGGAAAATGTACAGAATTTGTGTGGAAATCCATGTACTATGTTTACTCAAATAAGATCATACTTTGCTGCAAACTTTTAAATATAATAGAATGCATTTAATAGCAGTCTTTTTGTGGTATCATCATTATTTATGGACATAGCATTCAAAGTATGGAAATTCAGTTGTGGATCAAAATGACCATAAAAACAGTAACTCAACCTTATAAACATGTCAACACCCATCATTTATCACAGGTGGCTCATACCAATGTAAAAAACATATAAAATGTAGTATAATTCTCAACATATGGTTTACTTTGTTGCATTGTTCCTACATATTATTTGTGTTAAAATCCAGGAAATTATATTATGGAGGCAATATTGTTTTTTGTTTATTAAACTAAAGTACAGGTTAAAGTAATTCTTTTCTTGTGATGAACATATACCAACAGTGATTAAAAAATAAACATTTATTTACAAAATAGTGATGCATACATATTACACAAGTCAGTTATATCAAAGTGGTTTTTTAAACAATATCTGTAGCAACCAACTATTTGCATTGGTTTATCATAGTGCAAATGGTAATGTTGCAAAGGCAGGTTATAATGCGGGATTACGATTTGAATGTTACACTTCTCTGCTGCCTTTTGTTTTACTACATCTAGAAAACTATTCCCTTTCATTTAAAAAACATCTATTTCTTGCGAATGTTGAATAGTGTACCTGAGGATAGGGCAAATTCATTATTATTCTAAATTCTTTCACTTAGATAACTATCTCTCTATTTACTTAGCCTGCTTACGTAGCACCATTGCCATTGATTACTAACATACTAATGAGAAAAAGGAATGGAAACACGCTAAATACACTATGCCATCCCTAATGTCAGGATTTGTCCATTTATGTGGAATTTCCTCTGATAGGTTTTGCAATTCTGCACTATATTTTCAAGTGTTTAAGGATGATTCTGGTGGTATTGTGTAGTGGTGTATATGTTTACCAGTATATATTTTCCTGTAAATACAATATTAAGTGAAGCTGTGAAGAAATGGACATAAAAGCCTGCTCCTTCTGTCCTCAGATGAGAAGGAGCTTGCTTTTGATTACCAACGTGTATTGAAACCTGCATATAAATTTGCGTCTGAATGACTGAATATTGATTCCCTCGCAATGTAAGAACTTCGTGTATTAAATCCGATGATTTTGATTGCAGCTTTTCTTTTTCGCTGGCTCAAAGCCAGCTGTTAGGTAACTATATCGTCCTTTAGTTCACATTCTGTAGCTGGTGCTGCACTAAATCTGTACGATAGCCTATCATACAGAATATAGGATGTCGGCAATGCCTAGCGTACGTAACTTCACAGTTTCAAAGACTGGTAAGGGGGTATAATTTTTGTTGTTGTTGTAGCTTCCATAACTTATGAAGCAGCGGATCTCACGATGATCTCATGAGCACCCGCAGCGATCTACAACCATGGCCGGTATCTTGCCGTATATTATTTGTTCTTTCCCGTTGAAGTACAGCATGTTTATGGGGGACATCTTGGTGGGTGTGCAGCAAGGGCCTGCCGAACCTCTGGGGTTTGCTTGGTGTACGAGGTGAGTGTGCGGGTATTTTTGTAAAAAAACAAATTCGCATTCTCCAGAGCAGTAATTGGCTTTGTATCTTTTAGGTGCGATAATCCAGTCCCATCCGAAAGCTTCAAAATCCACTGTCAGTGGGTAGCGACAACATCGGGATTCTGTCGAGTGCTCGTCGCAGTCGAGGCCAAAATCTCTGCGGGACCGTTTCGGTGTGTCTGTAACTCTGACCTCTAAAAATGGGTTCTGTGAGGAGAGGAGAAGAAATCGGAAGCATTACTGAGGTAAACCTAAGTTCAGTAAAAACATGCAAATAGATAATACCTCAGACAGATGTATCAAATTAATATCCTCAAATAATGTTTGCAAACAACACTTTGTCCTCCTGCAAATCTCTGCTAGAGTTGATCTCTGCTCAAGGATTATTCCTCTTTTTCATGCTGTGGACCAGCATTTCCATGCTGTTTCTCTACAAAGAGCTTTAATTTCTGAGTATCTCTTTCTGAAATCACCATCAACTCAGTGCTAGCATAATTTCTGTTAACTGCTAAAAGGTTTCAGAAATTTGGAGGATGCTGGATTTTTACTCGATGTGGATTTTGTTTGTTTCTTTTAAACCCCATAATAAGAGCTACTTTTTTTTTTTTTTTTTTTTTTTTTTTTTTTTTTTTG
>VZTL01017441.1:18538-30426 GCA_013400535.1 Scopus umbretta
TTTTTTTTTTTTTTTTTATGGAAGAACTCCCAAAAGGAAACGAAGAACTCCAAAAACTTTTCAAGGGCAGGACCAAGTGGTGTTGGTCTCCCTTTTGTGAATCCTTCTGAAATTCCCTCCATTAAAGTCTTATTCAGTTCAGGCTTTCTGGATATCAAGGAAGGCTTCTTGTCCAGACCAAGCAGGAGAAAAATCACAAAATAATTGCTATTGTTCTCGAATGACTGCAATGGCAATAGAAATTAGCATTTCACCTGCTGGTACAGGTTATTTGTACTTCACAGCTTTCATGTCTGCCAGAGGGCTGAATTTGCCGCACGGAATTTGGAGGAGCGGCTAATATTTTGTCTCCTGAAAGAGCCCTGTGGCAGATCTCTGAGCCACGTACTTCCTACTGAAGGTGTGTTTCCACAGTCACCACCTGAGAACAGAAAGATATTGCAACCTTCACAATCACAAGTTTGAAAAAGTTCCTGAAGTTTCCTCCATTCCATGCGCTGATTTCAGCCCCATGAGTTGGTTTGGCAATGACCGGGCTGTCTCATGAAGGAAGCCTGTTCCTGAGGAGTAAATAACAGCCCAGCTAACTGTTATGTGCATTTGTCCCTTCCAAGATACCCGCCTTTATGGCTGCAAGTTGTCCAGCTGCTAGAGACGCTCCTCCCAAGGTAAATTATATGGGGAGGGGCTTGGTGAGAGGAGCATCCCCATACTGGGAGCTGCTGGAGAGGAGCAGGAGAGAAGTTTCCTGTCCCGTTATCAGCCATGCATCTAACCCTGCCCTGCTGCTGAATTGGTTTGTTTTTACAGATGATGATAACCAGAGGTTATCCACATGCGTGAAAACACAGCATTGGGTATTTGAATGGGTGGAGGTGGTGAGGACGTTCCTTATCATGATATCCAGCTGGCCTGTTTCAAGTATGGGAGATCTACATCTGTACTGGATCTACAATTAAGATATCACAGTGGTTTTCCTTTAAGTTCTTTTAACTGTGTTACGCTGCTATGAAGTTAAACATTGCATAGCTACATAAACACGGTTGGACTTGATGATCTTAAAGGTCTTTTCTAACTTAAATGATTCTATGATAAACAGATTGATCTACTGCACAGAAGTAGAAGTAAAATAATATTCTTTATACGTTATTCAAAAGGAGGGATTTCTTGGTTGTGGTTGTTTCAGCTGCGGTAGGTTCACAAATTTTTATAGGTTGTAGAGGATTAGCGATTTGCAGAAACAAATAACGAGGAAAATGCTGTAGTTTAACTGGTACACTTCAGATTTAATTTGTTCATCTGTACTTACAAAAAGAAATCAGATAGTTATTTTATGCTCTTTCTTATCGTTATGACCCATTTATTGTATCAAGCAGAATTTATCTATTCAAACATTTCTAATAGTGGAATGATGTTCTCTACCACATACCAAAAGGTACACAACATTATGAAGATCTGTTTTCACATTCATAAACATAGATAATTCTTGCTGTTGTTAATAGAAAATATATGCATACAGAATAGGGAGAAACTCCCTCACTGTTTGATTGCAAAAAACTTTCTCAGCACTATCGGAGGCAGCTTTCCTATCAATGAAATGATCAACAACTATTCTTTTTAGCTTTACTGCTTATTAAACAGTATTTGCTCTCAAACTTGAAAACGATAGTTCCATCCATCAATAATTACCAAAGCACTTTCCAGTTAATGCCTCTCAACGTCTTACTGAAGTACTGCAATTTGTCTCAATTTTTCAAACAGGGAAACAGATGCAGAGGAATGTTACTGATTTTGACATGATAAGAAAGCAAAGAATGAAAGAATTGGCTGCACAGAACTTGTATCTTCCATTCCCTAAACAATGCTTCCATTTTATCCTTAAAACACAACTTAAATGCTTTCCAATAAAATGCAAGATATTTAAATGGGATTTTTCTAAATAAACTTACCAATCCATCTTCACCTGGTCCTGGGAAAGTTACAGCAAGATCTCGTCCATTCTCATCAAAAGCTTTTATTTCGATGCCTAAATTGGATTCGGGCTGTTTGAGCCAATTTTGCAACACTGTCTTCACATCAATACTCTGCCAAATACCAGTGCCTGGGTTCATGTCAAGTTTCAAAGATCGAATTCCAGTATATCTTGTACCGTCTTTCATGGGTTTAATAAGTCTCAGGATCTGCACAAACACTGTTGTAGGTTTTTGGACTTGCCTCAAGTATATCCACAATTGTGCCTTTACTACTTTGTTATATTGTATTTTAGAGCTAAACTTAAAGAAGCAACATTTTGGTTTTCCCTCCATTTGTACAAGAAAATCAGCTATAAATGAATGGAAAGAACAGATTACTGAACAGGGAACAAAAAGAAATATGCATATATAAACCCAATTTTTTTTCCAGACTGTGTAGGAAGTCTTACAATGTTATAAACGGTATCAGTAACAAAGTGGATTTAACTTAATTCATTTTCTGTAGTTTATGCTCTACAGCAAATTTAATGGATATCAACAAAATCATTATGCTATCACCTAAAAGTAACATCGTGTGATAAGGAGCCGATGACTGTTTTGTAAACAGGCTAAAATGAGGCTTGGCTATTCATTTTCTAAATAAGTCTAGTTGGTGCCTTGTGCTCCACAGGCTAAGCAGAGCGGAGATATGCTCAGGCTGAAACTCAGAAATGATGGGCAATCACGAGAAGATGCACTCTGTGGAGGACCTCTGCGGTACTCGGCGTGCTCGGGGCTCTGCCTGCTGGTACCAGTGCTGTGGGCTGACCTGTACAGCTGCCAAAAAGCCTCTTTCCCAAACAAAAACTACCTGGGGAGAGGGCACAGCCTATTCCACTTCACAGGGACTACTACCAAACTCACTTCTGCTACTCATCTCCTGAGGACCTTCATAAAGCATGCAGAAGAGCAACTTTGCGTAAGCTGACTCAACACATATGTGGTGATCCAGCTATTTCTAATTTACTAAATAGCCTTAGTGTGCTACACATCGTACAGAGACAGCCATGGGTAAACCACCTGAATGCTTTAATTTCTTTTCTCAATGGAAAACCAAATACTTAAGAGTATTAATCTACAGATCATTTTGTTTTCTTTTCATTTGAACAATATTATAGGAAAGTCACGTGCAGGGCAGCGTTCCTCCTTCCTGTAGCCTACGATGCAGCTGTCATACCTAGTCATGGCAATATCTTTCCATGCCAAGATAAAATGGGTAATACTAATCTTAAATAGTGCAGGGCTTTGACATTCATAAATCTTACCACTTAAGATACCTGTCTCTTTAGTGCATTTAAAATAGCTCAAGGGCTTTTTATAAAAAGTAAGGAATTAGCTCAGATCAGTGAAGTACAATGACTTTTCTTCAGTCATTGTAATTATATAACAGTTGAATTAAAAATAGTGATAAAGCCTTGGATATAATAGGCTGGAATAAAACTGCTGGCAGAGCTCAACTTTGTGATAAGGCTGCAGTAATATATTGCTATTAAGTACACATCTTATTAACTAATAAGTTGAAAAATTTTACTGATAAAGTTACTTTTTCATCGATGCGTAGATTTTTAGGTGGCTAGAGCAGCTGATCTTATTCTCGTATGTGTACTCTAATGATATCTGTAACTGCTAACGTGCCTTATATGTCCTGTCATCTTTTTCCCTTTTGACATCATATTCGTGTTATTTAAAAAAACAGCTGCCATAGCCAAATACTTTAGCTGATGAAGAACATAAGATACTATAGTATTAGCCATGTAAAAGATACTTGATAGGAGCCATAGCAGATGTTTAGCACTCGGAAGATAACTCAGAATCTGCTCATTCAGTAAATGCCTTCATTCTTCCTTGGCACGACTACTGGAGCTGATTGCTATAGCATGGACATTTTAACATTTAAATCTGTTACACACATATTTGCTTTAAATATATAGTTTTAACTCGGAGGTGGGTGGTGCTAGTTTATGGGATCAGCAAACAGGCAAGAATTTAACTCTCTACTTGCACTTGCTATAACACGGTGCAGTTAGGTAGGTCTACTGCTCTTAGCTGTATTTCTGCTGATTTCTATTGCTCCTAAAATTACTGGCCAGTGAAACCTCCCTCAGAAAAATACAGTTATCTCATTATCTGCGCTTGTACTTTATATTTGTGATAGGAAATGCCCTGAGCACTGCAGATAACAAAGTCAACTAAACTGCAGATCTCCCTTTGCTTTCTAAGGCAATGGGCAAATCCTAAGTGCTACAGGGCATACATGTTATTAGGAGCTGAAAACTGAACAGTAAAACAAAGGATCGCAACACGGTCATCTGAACCTGGCTCAAATTCTTTAGAAATAACGCTCTCCTCCCTCCCTCTAGCAGACTTCAGCCAGCAGCCTGTTGGGAGAGCCCGAGGAGGAGTTGTGTGGCTCTACAGCAGGGAGACAACTCTCTCGGAGGAGCGGTGGGAGGCGAAAGCAGCAGGGTTACTTACACTCCGTAGGCATTGTGATAATCGTTTCGGTGGTGGCATGATAGTCATCGTCTTCCAAAGAGCCATCGCTACTGTCGTCTCTCTGGACGTCATACTGATCAATTAGTTCCTGTAGTGGAGGAGCTTTGGGTAAAAGTTGTTTAATAACATCCCTGCTAATGTTAGGAGCTTGTTCCAGACGCAGTTTGCTGAGGATTTGAATTTTTATGGCTTCTATTCTGGAAGATTTTGTATTCTGTCTCCATGTACAAGCATTGCACAGTCCATCTTTTTCAGCATTCTCTGTGGGCTGACTACCATCATCAAGAGCCAGCGGATCAACCGAAATCAGCATGAACAGGTAAATATAAACATAGATCGCTAGCTTTTGCATGGTCTCACATTCAGTGCAGCTTCCCCCCCCCCCCCCTTTTTTTTTTTCCCTTCCCCTTTCCCTTTTCCTTTTAGTACTAAGCAGATCCGTGAAAGCAAATGCAATCTGAGAGACAGCTTGCCACACTGGTGTACCTTATATATTCCAAGGGGGCTTTTTATACTCCAACTTTGATTAGGCTCATGTCGTCAAACCCGACGATTGGTTGCTGTCCCAACAATGAATCTGGCTGTCAGAGGGTAAAGCCCTGTCGATCACAAGTCACTAGACAGCATTTAGTTACAGCCAAGGGTGAACTGATTTATCTGGGCGCTTCGTAGAGGATATGTCTTTGCATACTGAAAGGATATATTTCCAAGTATTGTGGGCAGCAGTACTGAAAGACAGCACTGTCATTCTTAAATATATACCAACCATGTACTTGTACTATGAATCAAGACAGACTTCTCTCTAAACTTGCTTTAGGCTTCTACCAGGTTTGGGTTTGTTTGTTTTGTTTTTTTTTTTACTTGAAAGTTTGTGCTATTTAAAAGAAAATCCCAGGGGATTATTGTTAGCAGGCAGGGGAAAAAATACTTTAGAAATGCATTGCAAACAGTGCTAAGTTATGTTGTTCAACAACTAAAATATATTGAGCAGTTCATCTTTCAGAAAACCTTAATGGGTTTTCCTGCTTGGCACTAGCTAAAGCAGTAATAAAGATTGTGTGCATATATGACTCTATGTAAATGAGTATCTTATCTGTTTGTCCCTTTAGTATATATCCAATCAACAGAACAGATCCTATACTGAATTCAGTCAGTTATGAAAAATGCGTCTGTCCCCTCTTCATACTATCACTAGGTGAGCAGAATCCTGGGCAGTAAATTAAATATTGAGAGATCTTTAGTAGCAAAGCTATTTTCAAGGACTATCTTTAGCTACTCACTCTAATGTTATACAGAAATAATAAAGCTTGGTTTTGCCATTAGCAGTGAAAGTACTAAAAGATTTAAAACATTTAAATCTCCACTGTGACTATACCTTCTTTTTCCATGTCATCTTTTGCTTCTGTTCATAATGTCTCTGTATTATGCAGATTTAAGTGATACCTTCCTGTGCTTTCTTTTNAAATGTTGGTATATAGAAAGATGTGGAACAGAACACTCAAAGAGCTTTTTTCTGCCTGGCCATTCATATTATTTTGTATCACCTCTCCAGGGCATGTAAATTCACAGCATAGCACAGAACTGAGCCTAATATTCAGCTCATGACCAGTGACGTAAATCATGAGTATTCAATTGAAATTGATTGTCCGACCCTGATGTAAAGTTGATGCAAGCAATAGACGTACCATGCTTGCACATTCCAGGCCTATGGCTTTAGGGTCAGACCCTGATATTCTGATTTCAGCCAAAATCCATGTTTAAAGCAAGCAGTTTGACTTCTTAGCTCCTGAGCATTTGCTTTTTACACAAGATACCAGTGCAGCTACTCTCAACATGTGGTAACATAAATGGGCTTGTGGTTCACTGGAACTAGAAGTCAGGATAGAGCTGAGTTTGCAGTGGAGACGGCCTGCCCTGCCTATAACATATTTTAAACAGACTCTTAGTGCATTTCAAGTGCTGGAAATGTATTTTTATGGAAGATGCATAGGATAATTCACAGGAAGAATCTTTTTGAAAAGCACTGACCCTGTTAGTGAATTTTCAAGGGGGGAGGGTTAGGGAGTTGGGGTTTTTTTGTTTGTTTACTATTATGACAGTGAATGTCACAATAAAACTATTTTTTATTATCTTTTATTTTAAACCAGAATGATGTAACCGGTTGTGTATAAAATGGAATCTATCCTCAAGTGGAAACCTTGACAGGTACCACGTTTCACACTAGCGACAGTGTTAAAGAGAGCAAAGATCCATCAGTAAACAGGTGGAAATGATGATGCAGTCATTAATATCAGAGTAATTACATGGTCTGGAGGACCACAGCTGTAAGCTACTCATGTTGGAGAGGGCACAAGAGAAGTGCTCAGCAAAGCGATGCCTCCAGCACCGTGACTCCTCCTTTCAAAGCGCATTCATGTGCTCTGCAGCAGCTTGCCTGGTGCTCAGCGGCCACACTTACCTGGCCTGCTCCTTCGCCTTCAAGGTCTTCCCACTCTGACTGTGGCTTGCTGTGAGCATGCAGGACTTCAATTTATTTTTCTCCAGTCTTCTGCAATGATTCCATTGATCTGCAGAAAAGGGCCTCTTTAGCATTTCTGTATGACTGCAGGACTAAAGTCCTCTCTTGTGTGCCTGCAACCCCAGTGAGCTCTGAGCAAGAGCTGAGCTTGCTCTCAGCCACCCAGGTGACGTGTGGTGGCAAACAGATCCTACTGAGCACCGTGCCTCTGCTTGCTATCTAGAAGTAGGAGGCAGCAATAGCAGCTAGAGCGGTGGCATAGGGACTGTTGACNGTGATACCTTCCTGTGCTTTCTTTTGCTTTCTACTCAAATATTTCTAAGTTCTCTATATACGTTACAGTTTTAATATGCTTTCTCCATGAGAGAGATACATCTAGACGTGATTTTGTACTTAGAAGTTATCACTTATAAAAATCTTACAGCTATGTAGATCACATTTGATGGGCTGTTAGCAAGAATTATGGAATTCACACTCAGTTGGGGAGGTGGAGGGGCTGGGGGGTTACTGTTCAGCACAGGCTGTACATTACAGCAAGCAGAAATCCTGGAATTTGTGTATGTTGTGTATATTTGTAATCCATATGTTACAGCAAACAGAAATCCTGGAATTTCATGCAATATACCAAAGTTTGCCTATCTAAGTTAGGACTGACTTGTCAGTTTCTCACTGNTACTATTATGACAGTGAATGTCACAATAAAACTATTTTTTATTATCTTTTATTTTAAACCAGAATGATGTAACCGGTTGTGTATAAAATGGAATCTATCCTCAAGTGGAAACCTTGACAGGTACCACGTTTCACACTAGCGACAGTGTTAAAGAGAGCAAAGATCCATCAGTAAACAGGTGGAAATGATGATGCAGTCATTAATATCAGAGTAATTACATGGTCTGGAGGACCACAGCTGTAAGCTACTCATGTTGGAGAGGGCACAAGAGAAGTGCTCAGCAAAGCGATGCCTCCAGCACCGTGACTCCTCCTTTCAAAGCGCATTCATGTGCTCTGCAGCAGCTTGCCTGGTGCTCAGCGGCCACACTTACCTGGCCTGCTCCTTCGCCTTCAAGGTCTTCCCACTCTGACTGTGGCTTGCTGTGAGCATGCAGGACTTCAATTTATTTTTCTCCAGTCTTCTGCAATGATTCCATTGATCTGCAGAAAAGGGCCTCTTTAGCATTTCTGTATGACTGCAGGACTAAAGTCCTCTCTTGTGTGCCTGCAACCCCAGTGAGCTCTGAGCAAGAGCTGAGCTTGCTCTCAGCCACCCAGGTGACGTGTGGTGGCAAACAGATCCTACTGAGCACCGTGCCTCTGCTTGCTATCTAGAAGTAGGAGGCAGCAATAGCAGCTAGAGCGGTGGCATAGGGACTGTTGACCAAGGATGAGAGAAGTGCCCCAGAATTCACCAGCAGCTGCATAACCAAGAGCAATATTGTTCCAATATTTCCCTCATAAAATGCATTTCATATCCATGTACTCTGAATGTCAAACTCTAGGCTGTTAGTAGAATACCTTTCTCTTCATCTTTTGTTGTTGCCATCTGTTTCTTTTCCATGAGAGTGCAAGAATTTGGAAGAGAGCTGAAACAGTTGCACTTGAACAGGAGCTATTGAAGTATCTAATTTCTTTAATAATAATACAATATGCAAATTGTTTTTTTCTTTCTGACTTTCACTGTAGTGGTTTTGGAAACTGATGACTGCAGAAGTAGGTGACCGACATGAGAAAAGTAAGTGATAAAGTGACTACGTAAAAGTTGTTCCAAAAATTTATTTGGCAAAAAATAATTAAAAAAAAAACAAACAAAACAACCAAAACCCAAAATAAACAAACCACCAAGATGTTACCACCAGCAAAACTAAAGAAGAGTTAAAAATGAAATGCGCATCTTACTGAACTTTATGGCATTTTAATATTATCTTTGGGATTTGTGTCATTCTACCCGCTGTGCCTGCCAATAGCGAATAGTATTCCCAATCCTAACTATTCAAAAATCATGGCTCAGGCCCCCAAAATCAAGCAATGTAAGAATGTGTTCCTTTTCTAAAGGAAAAAGGCACACATCTGTCTACCTGTCAACTTCTTCCCTCCTTTCCCCCTTCCAACAGGAGCTTTTGTACTCATTGGAAAAACCTCAAAAAAAAAAGGAAAAAAAAACCCTAAAATCTACCCCCAACAAATGTGACTGATACAGAAGTTTCAAAGACACTGTGTTACTGTGAGTTTTATGGAAAAACAGTGACTGTGTGGAGGAAAAGGAGATTACTAATGTCCTCCCTGAGGAGAAGGCAAACAAAGCCCAACTATTACCCATCCTTTTTGGCAGCCTTTAATTAGCCAATCAGTTTGTGCTTCTCCGTCATTAGTCGGCATGCTGATAGCTCTGGACCATCTACAGTGTGTCATCCCTTGCCGGGCCAGCAACCCAGAAAAAATAGATAGGGAGCAGGATGGGATTTGAGCTTGTTTTGGAGGTGGACCAAGCAGACATGGAAGGGAACCAGGACATTTCTGAGAAAAAGGAGAGTTACAGGGGTATGAAGGAGCTGCTTTCATGGCAAGGAAGAAGAGGGACGTGGGTTATAACCCTGCCAGAAATGAGACGACTTCATCCTGTTGTAGGCTAGATTTCCAAACACTTCCTTACAGCCTGCAGGACCAGAAATTCACTCTTCTTTTTTCTGTTGTTTAAGTTAAATGAAATAGTTCCCATAATCGATTCACCTCAGAAGGTACAACTTAAAGAAAAAGTCAGGTGGTGCACGATGCACTGTAAAGCTGTGATTGCTGTTTACACTGATGTCAAGTCCTGCCTCTGAACCAGCTGGCTTCTCTTGCTGGTTTGTCTTATGAGGAAGCTATAACATTGCTTCTGTGCTGCTGAGGAAGATACTCTTTGAGTCACCTTTTCTCTCACTTTTGTCAGCACAAAGCCTAATTTCTAGAATAGCATATTGAAAGGGATAGAAAATGCCATTTTAAATATTTTTTGGACCAGATTAATCTCTCACTTAGCTGCAATAAGCTGTGAATAATGTTTGTGAAGTGATTTTGTCAGAAAAGTTAAATTTGAATAGAAAAATTTAGACATATAATTAAATGGAATTAAGTTAGGGTGTTTTAAGTGCTTAACTATGAGGCCAGCTGTCTTAACTCACCAGGTGCTTGCTCTTAGCCACCTGAATTGCAAGATAAATGCATTTCTTTGAACCTCAAAGCAGATATAAGGTCATGTCTATGAAACACCTAGAAAGAAATCTGGCAATAACAAAAAGCCTATGAAAACATCATCCCAATCACATTATGTAAACTAAAGCTGCAGCTACTATAAGGCACAAGCAAACACTTTTAAAATTAAACTTATTACCATGAACAAAAATATGAAAGCTGTAGCTAGTATGAATTCTTGCTCTGTAACAATTGTCCTGAAACAATTTGTCTTCTGCTATACATTATTTTTTTTTCCTACAAAAGTACTCATATATAACCTTCTAAACATTGTGCTGTACTGGAAGTCAACTTTATTTCATTATTTTGATGGTATGGACATTTAATTCCTTCAACTTACCAAAAAAGAAATAAGTTCCTCTTGTTTTCACCAGTTTTGAGTTCCAGGTATCAGAAAGCATATTTCACAGGGGAGAAGAGCATGCATGGTGCAGGTTACAGATGCCCTGGTGTGCTGGCATCTGGGTGGGGTATGCCACAACTCCTTCTCAACCCTGCTGTCAGGTTGTTTTCCCAGGAAGACAACAATGTTCAGGGATTTGAGATTTTTGGGTGGTCTCCCCCAAGGAGGGTCTGTGTCTGCAGTTTGAGTATCAAAACAAAACGTCACTCTGTTTGGCAGGTGATTTCCTCAACTCGGGAGCTACGGGAGACAGTAGTGAGTCACACCTGCTAAGGAGTTTCTCACGAGCTGCGGTACGTGAGCATGCAATGGATAAAATGGGGGAAACGGGTAAAACTGGTGGCAAACGGGTGCTGTGGCCTTTTTGGCCCGTGATGCACCTCTCAGCTTGCCCAAGAGATGCTGCTGAATGTAGGCTTCAGGGAAGTCATACCAGGTCCCCTTCAGCTTCTGGCTTACTCTTGCCCTTCTGGCCATTTCCTTCCTGCCTGCAGCTTTTATGTGGCTGTGCACAACTCTAAGTGTAGAATGGGCCAAAACCACCCTGTCGCTTTTTTCTCTCCTACACATTCCAGTACATGTTGCTCCAGAACCAACCAGATATACTAATGGAAATGAACTTTAGAAACAGACAGGGAAATATATTCCCATTAGGCTCATCAAAACCGTTTAAGGAAGGATGCAATTGTAGTGAAAGCTGCCAGTTTTTTCTGAGTTCTTTTGTATTCAGGATTTTATTCTGCAGCCTTCACTATGGTGCCTGTATATCTTATAATAATTCTTGTAAAAGAAGCCTGTTAAATACCTGTTTAATTCTAAGGGCTCTACCCTTGACAGGATGATACCTTTTCTTTAGAGTTGTAGCTTTTATGCTTTTACCCAGAATTCCTGACATTCATCTTCAATGTCTTTTAAAATAGCTGCATCAGCCACTGCATTGCTGATGGGAAACCTTGAATTCCTCTAAGGAGCTGTTACTCTGCTTGGAGAGGTTTCACTTCTGTATTTGCACAATCAAAGCGCCTGAAATACCAAAATACTTTGTCTTGGTATTACTAGCTGCAAGGATGCTTGATTATCTTGAAGACACAATTCTTTGAAGGGAATTTTCGGCCGCGGAGGTCAGTGA
This sequence comes from Scopus umbretta, assembly GCA_013400535.1. Classification (NCBI taxonomy): domain Eukaryota; kingdom Metazoa; phylum Chordata; class Aves; order Pelecaniformes; family Scopidae; genus Scopus; species Scopus umbretta. Next base: position 30,328 of record VZTL01017441.1, read on the forward strand.
TTTGGTATGAGTGGCCTGTCCTCTGCTGGGTTGTTAGGGAACGGCATCCATTGGGAAACGAGGGCCGCAGCTCAGAAGAGTCTTTTTGGTTTTTTCCTC
>VZTL01017442.1:1231-12261 GCA_013400535.1 Scopus umbretta
CATGTTCTTGTCACCACTCCACCATAAGATCATGAATTCAGTATAAAGAAGATGGAAAACAAAGACCTTCCAGCAATAATCGAGATATTTAACTAGAATGTTAGGTTTTTTTCCCCTCTAATCAATATACTTTAAGCAAAACAAGTACAAACTCTTCAGCTAAAGGAATGAATGAAGTACAGAGAGTGCTTATATAGAAGACACTTATACATACAAAAATACAGACTTGGTTTTCAGAGGTAAAGTACAACTTCAGTAAGTGGTCATCAACTTACACTGGGCTCCTAGTTGCAAAATACAAACCTCTGAAGTGTTTCCAACAGCAAAGCAGAATGCTGGCACAGTCACTTCCACAGTATGTCTTTGAACAAATCGGAACAAGGGAACAGGAAATATTTGCTTGCCATCATAAATGGCTGTTTGATTTTACGTGCACCTCAATACACAAGCTATGTAACTAATATGACCTCATCATACTGAAGCAGAACTTGCCCAAACATAGGCTCTAAATCTTAATTTCTACTGCAATCGTGTATATGGGTACTGGCATCTGGTATTTTGAAAATTATCTAGTCCTTCCATACTTGCTTTTTTCCCCCCGCCTTGTCTCAAAGCCATACAAGAATAAATCTCGGGAGGTCTAGAAAGACTACAGCTTACTAGATGGAAGAAAGATGGTGTAAGCATCACAGCTACAATAACAAGCAGATGCCATCACTGTACCAAAAAGATAAACAAGAACTATGCTGATGCCTTTATTTTAATTCATTGCAATGACAGAAACTCTCTCAATCTGACATTATGAAAGAGGCAAGATGATGAGTTTCTAGCAGAAGTTGTAAGCCTCACCTAAGTATTTCCCATAGTGCTCCAAGATTATAACTATTGTCCTTGAAGACTGCCTGTAACTGTTCTCCAACTCTGAGAAAGGAAGAAATACATGATGATAGCCTTTGTGTAGTCTTCTGAGTCAACTTAGTAATTAAAAAAGTATTTTAGGTGTTGAAAACATATCAGCAGGAAAAAAAAAACAACATTTCTGAAAGTAGTTTCTCCAGCTATTAAGCAATGAATACATCATTTCCTTACTACAAAGTGTAAGAATTAACTACCTGTGTATAACCTGTAGGCTACCATTCCGGCAACAAAACAAAAAAGTCTTTTGAGCATATGTATTTAGCTCAATTAACTGCTGGAAATACAAAGACACTCGGAACTGAACTGTAAAACTATCTACCTAGACACTGTTTTGGGCACAATGTGCTATTGTAACCAATAGCATGGAGGGAACAGGAAGAACTCAAGCATTCCTCTTAAAGATGGATGTCGCACTCCCCAGCGAAAAAGAAAAATTTCTTTGGAGTAAGTCTTTACAGTTACTAGGACCACACTGCTGCAATTTCACATGCAACTCACACTGTCAGGTTACACCAGAAATCATTTATGTTATGTGACACCACCAATTAATCTAGCAGTCATTTTTTAATAAATCAGCTTGTTACATACATACAAAAATCTACTTAACCGATACTCTGGTTATGTGCTGCACAGGTAAACTGTTCTTTTTTTAAAAATAGCCACAGCAACAGTTTGAAGGGTTGAGCAGCCCGTTTCCCATGACGCGCTGCCTGGAAACCCCAGCTCTTATAATTGTACAATAGTAAGCACACAACTCCTGTCCTTCGAAACTTACCATTTATATATAGCTTCTCCATTAAGCTAGCAATGCAGATCTTGTATGCAAACAAAAGCTTAATAGAGATCTATAGAATATACTTACTCTCAGTGGTATGTCTGTAAAACAGGAGGAAGCATGCAACAACTAAACCTTAGACCGCACTGATTTAGACCAGAAGCATTCAGTCAGGGCCATAACAGTGCAAAAGTATGTGCAATTCTAGTAAGCAAGTTCCCAGGGTGCGTGTTAATTTATTTTATACATACAGACATGTCTGAGTAGCATTCCTTCAGCGTGGGTCTGCGAGAACTTAAGAACAAGCGGCACCACCACTGAAGTGCTCAGGAACTGTTCTCTCTCTCGAGAGGTGGTAAATGTAAAGGGGGGGTGGGGGAAGCACCCAGGCACATGAAGTAAACAGAGAAGTCCCCAGACACTAAGTTCTGTCTTTGAAATATTTCAAATGACTAATGGTTTAAAACTTATGATTAGTTAACTGTTGAAGCTAGGAAACAGTGTCCGTTAACAACCTGTTCTACAGCATAACCACACAAGGGCTAATAGAAAAACCTATGACAGCGTGAGAAACGTACGCTGCTACAGAGCTCTGAGTTCCAGTCTCACATGCAACGCCATTTTAAAAGGCGGAAGCTACTCAAACTGCTACTTTTTCAATCCTTTGTAAACATGCAAGAAATTCCACAGTTTTGCTCTGAATTACATCAACTAAGAAGATCAATTCTTTTCTAGAAAAATAAAGACAAGTTACCTAGTATTCATTTTGTGTGTCTGAAAACCTAAATAGGGATCAAGAACCAAACTAGTTGCTAGGTCATCGTTTTCACACAGTTCCTTGGCAGACATTCCAGAGGAAGGCACATAACGACTTTGACCCTCAAATCCTGAAGCACCGCTACCTGCAAATAAGAGAGCACGAATTAGACATCATTTAAGGAATGTTACAAAGCCCAGCTGCGCTCGGGCATAGACAGCCGCAGGTTGGAGACAAAAAAAAAACAAAAACAGAACAAATGAGTCAGATGATAAAATATCTGAAGAAGCAGGAGCACAGTTAATTAATCACTCCTGCTTTTGTTTCTTTATGTAGCAGCTAACAGAGAAAGTATTTTAGAATATGTTTTATGGGTGTATTTAAATAATTTTGGTTTCCTTCTCTCTTCCACTCCCCAGCTACAAGCATCTTTCCAGACTACACGGTTCAGTCATGCCTGCCTCTAAAATTTCTGACCTATAAACATGCTGAAGCTGTGGAAATTTCAAACCTGATCCTCCCAAAACCTGAATAAAGGACTTACTCTGAATTTGTGTTTAGCCCTTCATTCCAGACAAAGAGCAAAGTTAAAAATCCATGTTCCTTAAAACTGTTTCATAATGACTACTGATATATGTGGTTTCATCCAAAATGGAGTTTACTTCTACGTGTGCATTCACTAGAAGTTGGGCTAGTAATTCATGTTATCCACTTCCAATCACACTAGTTCTCACTTAATGCCAATCATGTATTTTATACTTATACCTGTTCAAAATTAATTTACATCTAGTTATTCTTACTTAACTTTTAAACTGAAGAGATCTATATTCCTGAAGTGAGTTAACACATCCAAATATCAACATAATTAATAATTCTGATGACAGCTACACACTAAATGCAGACCTCCTTCATAAATTAAGACAAGACAGAAGCCTGACTTGCAAATTGAGAGATGAATCACATACAGCACTAAGCCGCATAAACATGTACATACATCTGCTTGATCTTCTCTCAACTCCATTTTTGCCCGTCTTCGGATTCTCTTTTCCTGCATGCTGCAATTTGGTCTGATTCTGTGCATGGTCATTAGATGACTTGCTTCCACTTCTCCTGCCATTCACCACCATGTTCTTGGATTCTCCCAGCCACTTCATTCCCACAGACAAGCTGACTCAGTTGCATTTAGTCACTTTTCAAAAGGCTCGGAGAAGTGGATGAATAATTTCAGTTCCAATTCCTACCAGAAGCAAAACAAACATGATTAGAACTTATTGGGAAAGTGTTTCCAAGACACAGATTTTAACAAGAAAAAAAAAAAAAAAAAAAAAGGGGGGAGGGGGGAGAAGAGAAAGGGGNGGATGGGGGAGAAGGAAAAATGGTGACCTGCATCTGCATTAGGAAGAAAGAAAAGCAGTTCATTAGCACAAGTACAGGGAACTGTTGCAAATACAGATATCCACAGGTGAAGTACTGTCCTACAACTTACAACTACATCCGGAAGCAAAGATTGAATCCTAAAGCCGATAAATTGCTACGGACAGCTCAATTTTAAGAGCTGGACTATAGACACACCTATGTATTTATACAAGCATACATACACATGGATAAAGACACACACAGGTGTGTGACTCCAAAAATGGAGTACTTTCAAATACACACCCAATTAAGATTATCTTTCCTAACAAATAATCTGTAACCTGTTCGGAGGCCTACAGCAAAGAATGACATTACACAAGCATCCTCCAAGGACTAAACACAAACACAGCTAAGGAAAAAACAACAACAAGAAAAAAAACAACCAGAAAACAGACAACATTTTTGGAAAGGGGATGGGGGACAGATGTTAAATCTTTATTTAAAAATCAGACTTCAAAAAACCCTCAGTGATGATCTAGAGGACTCAGGCTACTATTTTTACCATTCCATGTAACAAAAAATCAGTGACAACACATCTGGTTCAGTGGGCCAGTAGTCAGTGGGGTCACAAATAGAGCTGAAATTTTAACAGTACACAAGTGGCCAAAGCACATGTTCGTTTTTGCCTGCAGTCCCAATGCCTTTTGCGTAAATTGTTACAAGAAAGCTACTACTGCTTTTGTACACAGTAGTGTCTCACTGTATAACTTGCAGGAAAAAAACCAACTCTGATTTACACAATTATTTTACAATTGCATTTACACACTATTAATTAGTTTACCTGGGTTTAGTTCATCCTCCTCCCTACTGCTTCCTCCTAAAGAAACAAATTGTGCCCTTTCTTTTTACTGTTATTAAAAAAAGCGTTAATGCTCTGCTCACAGCAGATAATGGGCATCACATAACAAGCATTTCAAGCTGGTGGAAGAAATTCGCAACAAACTAACAGATGTTTTGAAATAGTGTCTTTTGTAGAAATTCTGTTTTTTATCAGTTAAGAGTAGCAAAATACTGGATTTCTGTTCTACACCATTGTGATCCAGCTACCTAAAGCTACAGCAATATTTATGGCCAGATGATTAGTAACCAAGTTGCTTACAAAGATTCAGAAGATGGAGGTATTAGAAAAAAAACAGTAGAGACAAGTGACTTAACAGATGTATTGACTCAAAACATCTTACTAGAACTATCTACAGGTTTTAGAGCCTTTTACAAATTGTCACAGAAAGATAGTAAGATTATCAACGAAGTGTTACAGAATCATACAGAGAAAAAGCTGGCTGAACTACTGCCTCAATATAAAGAAAAAGAATTGAGATAATTTCAGCAGACAAGGAATCTTCTTGCTGCCAGTGATAGAAGGGATTGGCTTTGACCTCAAGGTTAAGAAATAAAAAGAAAAAAAAAAAAAAGAAGGTTTAAATGTTATTTTACTGGAGCAGCAAGCTTTAACATGGCTCTTTAACAGAGCTGGAACCAAACAGTTTGACTACCAGAATGCAAAAGTTGCCCTGCATACTGACAAAATTCTTCAGGAAGTTACCAGGCAGAGCCTTCAGGAAACAAACCAGACTTGGTATTTACTAGGGAAAACCCTGTTCATTGCATTTAGCTATATACAGAACTAGACATTTTTACACAGTACCTCCAAACAAAAAAAACCTTTGAAATCTTGCAGCTAAACCTGTACTAGATAATACTAGGCTTTTTTTTCCTCTTCTTCTTCATAGAGCTTGCCTGATAACATACATTTAAAAAGCAGGGGCAGGGGGGGAACCAAACCAAAAACCTAACTTTCTTGTCAAGCACCCCACCTGAACTTCTTTCAGAAGACAGGTACCCTGTGAAGATCTGCACTATCACATAAACACTCAGTGCCAAACACACGCTTAAACTTCCCTCTTTCCGATTCTCACTCAATTCATTTTACAGCTCTACATCTTAATTAAACCCTGTTTCCCATTTTTGTAACAGTGATAAAAAAGAGCATTAAACCAGCAAGTACATTAAAGCCTCCTGCTAAATTCAGTCTTGGTCTCTTTGTAAACCAGGACTGAACTATAGCCTGTGGTGTGCCGCAGTTCAAGAGCAGTACAGGTAAATGAAGTTTGCCATGAAGTCCAATTGTAGATGAATACTGGTATGCAACAATCCGGAGGAAAAATATTCAATACGGTAGTGCTTCCGACAACCAACAGGTACGGTAGCTACACTTCCAGCTGGAAGAAGGCATACCCTGCACAAAGAAGGAACCTGATCTTTCACAAGTCCGGTTTGAGGAGGGCGAGTACTACCTGTGCCAAGACACTTCTGCCTAACAACTACAGTAAGGACAAGGAAAGCATGATAGCAAAGGTAAGGAGTGTGGCCACAGAAGGATACTCAAACCGTACTAAGCATTAGGAAAAATACTTCCTTTTGCTGCAACGTATATTGATAGAGATGACAACAGAAGTCCTCCCCAAGCAAAATCAAGTCAATTAGTGAAGCCTAGCAAACATTCTTGCGAAAAATCACTATTTGAGCCGAGCAGCCCAATGCGCAAGAAAACCTTTGTCTCCATCTACTGCTGCCTTTTATTTTCTAATATCAGCCACATGGCAAACTCGAAGACTGCAGGTGTGCTTCTTCAGCCTCCATTCCTTCTCCCAATACACAAACACTGGTTTCAAAAGCCAGAACCAACAGGCAGGATTCCTTTCCCAGCGAATATCACAAATCCTAATGCCAACAGATAACCTAAAAGAGAGCAAGAGATGTCCCACTCATCACCGCCATGTGATCTCTAACACATCTTCAGGTGCGATTTGCTCTCAATACTTCCTACATCAGACTCATGCTGACAAGTCCTTTAGGAAGGGAGGGAGAAAAGGAAGAGATGAACAACATCTTCCTATTCGAAAAAAATATACTTACACCTCCACGTACTTAGAAATTCCTGCTAAAGGGTTCTGCCATCAAGTAATATAGCACCACGCATGGATCACTTAGGACTTTGGGTTCATCTATACTGTTAAGTTTATCAACACAATTACAGCTTTCAAGGGACCTTTTTTATTTCAATGCGAACGTTCACATTGCTGCTTTAACCCTTTATTAATTATACCACTACTCCTTATAACTATATTGCCTTTTTAAATTCTATTAGAGCAGTTTTACAGGCACGTTTCCTCAAATGTCAAAATATAGCTCAATCGCATTCGGCGCATCTCATGGAGGAATTTCACATTTCATTGCGATGGCAGTCTCAAAAATGAAAACTCAAATTTCATTTACCTGGTTATAAATTTATTAAACCTATTAGCACACTTTCTGGGCATTATTTGCATTTCAGCAACATTTGGAAGCACCATCAACAACTGAAGGACAAGCACAACTAACGCAGTCATCGCACAACATACGCACAAAGCCGGATTTATCCGGAAGCGTTTACCAGACTGTCTGAACAGCACCATTCAGATGTATATCACATATGAAGAGCCTTAGTCCTTTTATACTGGAAAGTGCAGTAAATCCCTATGAATTTGAATAAAGAAATTCTATGGCTGTTAAAATGGATCTCAAAAGCCATCTGAGCCTCCCAGGTTTTGGGCTCTCATCTGTGAGGTCTATCAATTAAGAAAAGTCTTGTTGTGAGGGGGGAAAAGCGCAGCACAAAATCAAATCAATAGAACCCTAAACCATACAAACACATACATCAGTAACCACGAGAAATTCAAGTATCATTTATTTTAGTCTTCGGTAACACAGTTTTTGCATGCAAGTATGACTTAAAGGACAGGGACAGCTTCTGAACAGAGGCAGTGGATTTTGTTCCTCTCTCCGCAGGACACAGGCAAAGACACTAGGACCAGGAGATTTCCTAACAGGCAGGGTCATCCTCCCCTTTCCCACGGTCTCCGGTACACAGGCCTTGTCCAGTACAAAGGACCTCCACCTAAAATTTGGTTTCTTGATTTATTTTTTTTCCCAAGAATTCAAACATATAAACCAGTTGTTTTGGGTTTTTGTTTGTTTGTTTTTAATTAACTATAGCTGCAAAAAGTCTTCCTCAACAAGACAGTGGCCTAAAGCAAATATAGGACACAAAAACAAAACAAAAGACCCAATGACCACAGCCTCAGCTTTTCTGGACAAATCAATGGTACCAAGAGAAAAGATATGCTTCATTACTGCTAGCTCTAAAAAAAAAAAAAAAAAAGCAATAGACCCTTGGATTTGAGAAGCAGAGGAACACTATGCAACCAGGACCACCAGGCTGTAGACAATTTCACTACAGCCACCATCTGGGTAGCAAAAAACCCCACCCACTCCTAAAAGGTGTTCAAGTTTCTACGAATACAAAAGACACTGAGCAAAATCAAAGCTGAATGAAAACCTGCACAGCTTTAAGGAGTTACTTTAAACAGCCTGAAGTTTTATTTTGGTTACTGGTTTTGACAGCTCAGACAAGTGCCATTAAGCCAGAGAGGAAAGGGAGGCACAGAATCCTTCTGGCTCACAAAGGGTGTGAAGCCAAGGCACAGTGTCACTTTAAACCTGATGTTATATGCTACACTACAAATGATTATTGAGGATACTGAAACACAGCAAAACCAGACATTGAACAGAGGTCTTTGCAACTACAGAAGGTGACAAAAATGGAAGACATTTGAGAGTTTACTTTCCCATAATCTCTGTGGTCAAAGTTGTATCTTAAAGAAAGCTCAGGTGGTCCCACAGGACTTCAAAGATCCCAGAGTTGAGGCTACAATTCCTCAACAGGATAAAAGCTACCTAGGAAGGACTCCTTCAGTCCCACCCCTGCAGATGCTTCTTTTAGCCACCTGATTTCACACCCACTTTTGACTTTCTTTGCCCCTGGGATGAACTGGTGCAGTAAATTAAACCACCAGGAAAAAAAAAAGAAATTAAAAATAAACAAATAAATAGGTTTTTTGAGTGTTTCTTTTCAGCTAGTTAGTTGTCAGAATAAGCTCAGCGCAGAGCCGGACATGGCCCAGGCGGCACGTGGGAGGCTGTAAGGCTGTGTCAAAACTGGCTCGGGTCAGCTCAAACTGCTGCAGCCCAGGACGCAGGCCTGGGTCAGCCTGGACCCAAAGCTGACCCAAACCCAGGCTTCAGCTCCCTCCCCACCAGCTCAGTCCGTACTTCCCGCTTTCTCTTGTGCCAGTTCTTTTGCAGCCACATGATTTTTGTGTCCATTTGGCTACTAATCCAAGTACAATGCAGGCACAGAAGCAGTAGCATACCAGTACAAACGAGTGGCAGAGAGGCAAAGCACATACAGAAGTGCTTCAGCAGCTCCGGCCCCTTCCTCCCCTCGGTGCCCTCTCAGGGTGAAGCTGAGCAGAGCACCCCAAAGGCTGCACGATCCCCCCCAACTCACTGCAGCAACTCCAGCGTTCAGCACGCTTTCACAGAGACAATCCAAAAGCTCACTGCTTCTGGGAGAGGGAGACCCTCCTTCCTCCCCCTCGCCAATCCGCACAAACATTTCCACCAATTCTGGAGCTCAGTGGACCTCTCCATAACTCAATTTAACCTCATCATCCCAACAGGGGGGGAGAGCAGGTAATTTTCTGTTGGTTTAATGTGCTGAGCAGGTTTAGCAAAGGATCCAACGGGCACTAGAGCAAGAGAGGATGCCGTACTAGAGGAGCAGCGGCAGGACCACCGAAAGGGGAAGGAAAAGCGTCAGCTGCTGTTAACAGGTTAGCTACTTGACTTAGACGGGTTCAGCTGAACCTAGCAGTTCAGGGCAGCCCCACCACGGCTGGCACAAACAGCGCTACAGTCTCCGGTGAAGGCTTCGAACCGGCGCACCACCACCAGTAACCCTGCTGCCCCCCTGCCTGCCTGGGCCCCCTTTATGCCGTCCTGCCTCTGTGCCAGCAAAACAGCGGCAGAGGGAAGCGGCGACCGAACCAGGGGAGTCACCAGGGAAGTCGGAACCTGGCCGGCTCCAACCGTGACACAGGAGGATGTTATGGGAGGGTGGGAGGACACCGTCAGGGAAGGGATCAGGGGCACTTAAGCTGGGACTGCTCCCAAATGCTTTGCGTTCTCAAACCGCAGCTCCGGATTCAGTGTTTAGCACAGAAGCATCATCCCTTACACTCGCTATGTTTATTTGGGCAACCGTCTGTTGCCTTGAAGCGCAATGCTGTCTGAAGTGAAAAGAACACTGGGAATTGTAGTTCTGCAATAGGATAGTGCTAACAGAGCAAGCCAAGCATTCAGGAGCTCTGTTCAGTCCTGCTACTGAGTATACAAAGACACATCATCCCACTTATTCATTTAATATGCAAGGCACTAAGTAATTATTTTCAAGTAAATCTTATTTTGCAGTTTGTGAACTCAAATGGGTATAAAGCAGAGACGCTTGCATGTGTCTGTCTAACAAAACAGCATGATAACCAAACAACAAATCCCATTTTTCAATCAAGTCAGTCTTGATTTCCTCACAGAGCGTTACTTGCAAGGAAGAAGGCTTAAGGAATTCCGGACAAAAGTTCATTTTTAATTTTCAGTGAAAGCAGGAGAGAACGCATCCACAGCTGGAGTGGCCAGGTTATGGGAACGGGGCACGACTCTGCGTGAACTTATTCTAGATACATTCTAACCTCATTGATTAAACCCTCCCGCTACATATCTATAGTTACAGCATTAAACGCTCTCCTCAGGTGGCCATCTCACGTGGGTCGCCCTGCGCCGAGTTCAACCCACCAGAAAACTACGCCAAGTTGTACACCCGAGATTCTCATGCTGCCTGCGATACAACTCAACAACACACCACACGCACTCTCTCACGCCCCGTCTTTAGTTTGTGAGAGTAACGTGTCGGACGTAACCTGACTTTAAAGTTTCAGATATAGGTGCGGCACAGAGATGGGCTTTATATCCCTCCCTTGAAAGCGTATGGGGAAAAAATACATCGGGAGAAAAACCCCCAAGGCGTCAGGCGTTTCCATCTAAGCGCAGCAAGCTCCGAGCCCGGGAAGGGTCACTCGGAACAGACCTGGGTGAGAAAGAAGCGGCGCAAACACGGGTTAAAACTCCCGTCACGGCCCGCAGAGCGGAGGGCCGAGCCGTCGGGACCGGCAGCCCCGGCCGCACCAGGAGCGCCGCGCACCGCCGAGTAACTCAGCGCTCCCCCCCCCC